>JAXQKK010000034.1:0-172201 GCA_037042445.1 Hansenula sp. Y91-04 | reverse complement strand
GATTCTTTTTTAAGATTATTGGGATTTAAAAATGAATTAGCAGGATTAAAATTCCATTATAATACTTCAAAAATACCATTTATCGTACCTGATGAAGATATATATGATGGTTCAACAAGAACACTTAGTGCATTATTCCAAGGTTTACACAAGTTGAAAAAAGTTGCTATACTTTTCGGGAAATTAAGAAAAGGTGCTCAACCAAGTATATTTGCACTTCAAGCTTCCTCGTCACCTTTCCCCGAGGGATTCATGCTTATAAGATTACCATTCTTGGATGATATAAGGAAATTCCCTCCAGGATATGAATATTATAATGGACCATCACAAGAATTAAAACTGGTAACTAAGAGAATATTGAAAACTTTAAAATTGAAGAATGGTTATCAACCTACAGATTTCAAAAACCCTTCACTACAATTACATTTTAAAGTATTGCATGATTTCTTGTTACAAATTGAGCAAGAGATTGAAAAAGATCAAGAGAAGGTTAAACTAGATCAAGATGATACTTTAAAGAAGATTTATCAAGTGAGACAACGTGTTGAACAATCACAGTTGAATGATGAATCCAAAAGCTCTCTTTATGAAGTGATTAAGCGTTGGAATTCTATATATAATAGAACATAACATCCACAGCTGTATAAAAGTGTTTTTGTAGTACTTTATCTATATAATCTCATCTCCGTTAAGGCCAATACCACCAAAAGATTTTTTTGATTCCGCGAAAATGCTCCCCAAAAAAGCTGAAAAAAAAAATCATCCAGTAACAAAAGTTACAAAACTAACAACGTAACCAGACTATATAATAAAGAGTCTTAATCACAATCAAAAGGAATCAAATATGAGAGCAGCTGTTAGATCAAAGTTCACCAATAATCTCTTCTACACCACATTTGCCGTTGCTTTCGTGACAGTAGCGGGTGGTTCAGTGGTTCCATGTCCAGCTCACGGAATAAATAATGAAGATGAAAAGGCATATAATCAAGATTCACAGAAGAAACTACAAAGCAATTAATGAGTTATGACAATTAGCATGGTTCTCTATAAATGAGAGGGATTAACATATATACAAAATATTCGATACAATTTGATTTAAAAAGGGTTTGTTTTTAGGGTTTTAGCGTTGTAAATAGCTGTTGTTGTACATTAGCATTTATATGATACGTTCATAGATTGAAGAAATTATGTAGTTTTAACCAATCAACGGCCTTTGAAAAAAACCAAACTGAAAAGAAAAAAAAAAATTACAGAATCACGTGAAAGAAAGATTAGTAATAAATTATATAAATAAGTAGGGTAAATGATCACGTGCGTGAATTTGATTGGTTATGAAGCACTTGCAATTGTGGTGTTGATAAATTTTATAATGAAAAAGCATCTCTTTTAGCGCTGGAATGTATGTTAGGTTCTCTATTGGACAAGTGACAAAGACAAGGTATAAGATGTCTGACGATAACGTTTATGAGTTCAACGAGAACGAGCAGTCGACATTCGACATCCCAGAAGATAACGAAGAACACCAAGAAGAACCTGGTAAGGAAGAGACTGTAATTGAACACAATGACGACGACGATGAAGAATATGACCCTTCTTCAACAAACGACACTCCAGCAGCTGAAGCCAAAACTGGCAAGGAGGAAGAGAGCGACCATCTTTATGACTCTGTTGACGAAGAAGAGGAGGAAAAAAAAATTGAATCTCAATCCAACTCTCAAAGTAATGAACCGGAAGATCCTGCTCAACCTCAAGTAGTGGAATCCAATGAAAGCACAACTGAGCCTCAACCTGAACAACCTGAAACTAACACCGAATCGAAACCAGAAGAAAATAAAAAACAAGAGGAAGATGGTGAAGAAGAAGAAGAGGAAGATGATGATTACGATCCTACTGCCGACCTTTCATCTAAACCTGAAGAAGATTCTAATGCTTCAACATCAATTCCACAAGTTGATACCCCTACTACTCAAGCAACTTCATTAGCATCCTCTTTACCAGCTTCAAGTAACCTTCAACAATCCGTTGCTAAAATTATGAGCACTAACTTACTCTCTGATCCTACATTTTTAAGTCTATCAGATTCTGAAAAGCAACAAAAAATTTTAGAATTGTTAAACAGTGATTCATCTAACCAATCTAACACTCAATCAGCAGCTCCATCTTCAATCCCACAAATTCCTGGTAGCCACAGACCTAACTTGAAAGAACCAATGTCTCTTGAAGAAGTTGCCAAGTATAATACCTTTGTCGATAATGAAGCTAAATATTCATCTCAAAGACATACACCTGCTCCAAATTCAAGACTTTTTGTTGGTAATCTTCCTTCTAATTCAATATCCAAGCAAGATATTTTCAGAATATTCAATACCTATGGTAACATATTACAAATTTCTTTAAAAGGTTCTTATGGATTTATTCAATTTGATAGTGCTATTGCAGTGGAAAAAGCTATTGAAGGTGAACGTGATTTCCCATTAAATGGTAAAGATTTGGTTATGGAAATTGCAAAGAATTCTAGACCTGGACAAACTGGGAATGATCGTTTATATGGTGGTAATCGTGATAATGACCCAAGAAAAAGAGGTAGAGATGATCATGATAATAATGATAGAAATTCAAGAAGAAGAAGAAATGGACCTTTAGAATGTCAAATTTTTGTTAAAAGATTAGCTGATCCATCATATGCAAGAGATGTTGCTCGTCAATTTCAAAATTCAAATATTAGTACTGAATATGAATTTTTAAGACCTGGTCAAGATTTACAAGGGAAAATTCAAAATGCAGCATATTCTGATGTTCTTGGTGTTGTTTTAATTAACAAATATAGAAATTGTGATGTTTCAATTTTTGAAAAAACTTCAAATGGTAATGTTAAATATGAAGAATATGAAGCTGTTAATACAGATACTGCTATTCAACTGTTCTTAAGAGCTAAAAGAGAACAATTTAATGATAGAGGTGGAAGTCAATCAAGATATGGTGGGAATAGTTATTCTCCAGGACAACATTATGAACCTTCATTCAATCAACAAAACTCCTACTATCCAGCTCAACAGCAACAACAACAGCAAATTCCAGCAGCTGCTCCTCAACAACAACAGTTATTACAATCCCTTCAAAATTTACCACCTGCAGCCTTACAAAACCTATTAGCTTTAGCACAAGGTCAACAACCTCAAATTCCTCAACAACAATTTCAACCTCAATCTTTCCAACAACAACCTGCCTATGGTACTCCTCAAGTTGATTTGGCCTCTCTATTAGGTAAAGTTCAACAAGCACAACCTGCACAACAATTCGCACCTCAAGGTTATAACCCATTAGGTGGTGCTTCCTCTTATCAAATTCCTTATCAACAAGCTCCTCCTCAGAATTCTCAAGCTCCTCCTCCACAACAACAGCAACAACAACAACAAGGTGGTAGTAATGTGCAAAGTTTACTTGATTCTCTTGCCAAACTACAAAAATGATTAATTTTTTCGTCATCCTGTAATCTATCAAATCTGTGTTTAAATTTCAAAAAAGACTTTTTGTAATATTTCTACAACATCTTTCTTCTTTTCGTAGCATGCAAAGAATTATTCATTAATATTCAACTTCTTGTGGTTTAGTTTCTCATTAATTATGGTATATAAATTTTACTATAACCGTCAACTTTACGTCTGCAACAAACACAAATCCTAAATCCTCTCACACCCAAAGATATACGACATCCTTCACACAAGGCAAAACATTTACATGGCCATACAATAATTTCTCTATTATTTGTTTGACACACCACACAAACCAACTCTTGTGGTTCTTCGTCTTCATCATTATGACCATGTGAATGATGATGATGTCTATTTTCCAAAAGAACTTCTCTTAGTAATTCATCTTGATTTATTTTCGAGTATGAAGATCTAGTGAGTCTCTTATCTTGTAAAATATGAGTTCTAAGACTGTTGAGGTAAGAAACTTGTTCAACATCTGTAGGATTTATTAGTGCTAAAAGATCATTGGAGTCAAGAAGTTCGTCAATGGCTTTACATTTTGGAGCATTGGATTGTTTGGTGATTCGGGTGCCCGTGCTATCCTGTAGACGAGCAACTGCAGCAGATGACATGTATCCACTAGTACCGATTTCTTGATCAATCTCTTCAGCTTCAGAGTCAAAATCTAATGGGTCAACTTCAGATTCAGATTCATATGCGAAGTCCTCAGAGGTGTCATTTTCTGGTAAAAGACCAGTGTAATCATTTGAGAGAAAGATCTTATAGTTTTGACTTGTGATTCCTGAATTGATGTCATATTCATTTTGTATAGGATCAGTCTTGGTTGGAAGAGCAGAAACATCAGTCTTTTTTTTCTTCTTAAATGCTAACCAAAATAATTTCATGAATAGCTTACCACAATTAACAAGTCTTTTACCAATACTTGAATTCTTTGGTTCGTCTTCGCTATTGGTTTTTTCCTTATTTGGATCTGATAATAATTCAGGATTACTTTGAACATTGTTTAGATAACCACTCATTAAATGACTGTTAGCCTCTAGATAAGTCTTGCTCGGAAGCGTTAGATTAGATAATTCATTGACATATTCTTCCTTCTCCACGGCATTGAACATAATATGACCAAATCTCATTAATGCAGAATGGAAGTCATCATTTAATTGTAAATTTATTGAAGATTTCAAATTTCTCACCATTGTTGAATATGTGAGATTTGATGAATCTTCATTAACTAACACTGCGAAAAAGTAAATAATGAGACAAAGAACGATTATGGTGAGAACCAAAAATTGTGGAATGACAGAAAGGATAACAATAGTTGGTAAGAAAATCAAGCCACCAGTATATATGTTATAACAATAAAAAGCCATAAATGAGAGCCCCATTATAGTGGAAGGAATGAGTTGAATTCTCTTTAGATTAGTGATGCCTAATGTATGTATGACAATTTGATGACCAATAGAGAACAAACAAAGTGTTAATAACTGAGTCGATGGTTTCGACAAGAACTGACACTCTTGAAATGCCAATGAATGTTCAAACAATGTAAGACCTGTATCATTTAATGCAGATTGATTTGAAGTTATTGAAACAAATGTTTCAAAAAACTGTGAAATGCATAATGATAAAAATATTCTCCATAAAAATGTACTAATCTCTGGAGCCTCATCAGCGATCAACCCGCCAACCATCTTTCTTAGATCAGAATTTATGACAGTGAATTGAATGAAAATATCCCATAGAGCCTTTGTGAGAACAGCTATTGAAATTATTCTTAATGCAAGCTTCGGAACGGTAGACAGTCGGTTTATATTCCTTCTTGATGATGCAAAAACAACAGTTCTATTCAAAATTATAGCCATAGTCATACAAGCACCAGCATAGGGGCTCACTAAATACCCAAAACTCAGAGTAGCATGTCTATCAGGTAACGATTCTTTTGATTGTGATTCAACTGCGTGACTGAAAGAGTGAAGTATACGGGGTATAAACCATGATCTGGAAGATTTATCAATATAACTGGCATTCAATGCTGCTGAGGTGATGTTTGAAATATTGGAAGACATCAGAATAACAGCTCAAACAAAATGGGTTCTCCTTCCCGCTCGCAACAACACAACAAGTTCTTTAATGCTCAAAGATTCTTTTGGTGAGATTTGACAATATTGCACTTATCGCGTAAATCTTACTTAATCCGAGGGTTAAGATATCACATGACTCATGAGCCCCTCGGAATACTTTTTTTGAGTCATGGAGAAATATATAAAAGTAATAAATGCTCAAAATAGGCACAAAGAGGCTCTTGTTTCCGACAATTCACTATTCTTTGTACATTTTCATATTCTACACCAGATAGAACAGTATATCAAGATGTCACATATCTTTGCAAACATTGAACAACTTCCACCTGATGCCCTTTTCGGCTTGAAAGCCCGTTATGTTGCGGACTCTCGCCCACAAAAGGTTGATTTAGGTATTGGTGCTTACCGTGATGAAAATGGTAAGCCATGGGTATTGCCTTCTGTTAAAGAAGCTGAAAAATTGATTCACCAAGACTCAGCTTACAACCATGAATACTTGCCAATCCAAGGGTTTGCCAGTTTTGTCTCTGCTGCTGCTAAAGTAATTTTGGGTGAAAATTCCCCAGCTATCAAAGAAGATAGATTGGTCTCCATTCAAACTCTTTCAGGTACCGGTTCTTTACACATTGCTGCTAAATTCATCACCAAGTTTTATAATAAATCTCAAACCGTGTATTTGTCAAAACCAACTTGGGCTAATCATTACCAAGTCTTCGAATCATTAGGTTTAAAGACTGCTTCTTATTCATATTGGAATGACGAAACCAAATCTCTTGATCTTAAAGGTTACTTAAGAGATATTAATAATGCTCCAGATGGTTCAATCTTCTTACTCCATTCTTGTGCCCACAACCCAACAGGTTTAGATCCAACCAAAGAAGAATGGGTAAAGGTTTTGAATGCTTTAAAAGCAAAGAACCATCTTCCATTATTTGATTCAGCATACCAAGGTTTTGCCAGTGGTAGTTTGGAAAATGACGCTTGGGCTTTACAAAAAGGTGTTGAAATCTTGGAAACACCAATCTTAATTTGTCAATCATTCGCTAAGAATGTTGGTATGTATGGTGAAAGAATTGGTGCCTTCCATTTAGTACTACCAACTCCTGACAACAAGGCTGCTATTTTGTCCCAATTGCAAGTCTTTATTAGATCAGAAATTTCAAACCCTCCAGCTTATGGTGCCAAAATTGTTTCTAAGATTCTGACTACTCCAGCATTGAGAAAGCAATGGGAACAAGATTTGGTGACTATGAGTCAACGTATCTACTCTCAAAGAGTTGCATTGAGAGATACATTGGTCAAGCTTGGTACTCCTGGTAACTGGGATCATATTGTCAAACAACAAGGTATGTTTTCCTTCACTGGGTTAACTAAAGACCAAGTTGCAAGATTAGAATCCAAACATGCTGTATACTTGGTCAGCTCAGGTAGAGCTTCAGTCGCTGGTTTGAACAGCCACAATGTTGAGTACGTGGCCAAAGCTATTGATGAAGTTGTCCGTAGCACCAGTAAGCTATAGAACTATTTTAAATGATAATACATAGTTTTTGAGTGTTTGTAATATAATAATGTTGTAGTTCTTTCCATGTTGGGAAGTATTTCCTGATTTGGATGAAATATTTTTTATGTGATGGGTAGGAAAAAAAGTACCACCGAAAAATTAAAAATGTTTCAGTACAAATGATTAATGGTTTATCTTCAATAGCGCAGCTTTTGATCTTCAGGGAATCAGCGGACGAGCAATGTTGAAGCTACAGGTAGTGTTGGTGCCTCCAAGCGCGTTGAAGAAGGAGCGCCAAAGAATTGCACCGGTCAATGGGTACCAAAACTCAATCATCAACTCCTCTCCAAATCTGTTAGGAAGAGAACTAGGCACAAGTACTCCTAATACAAACAATAACAACTCACAGTTATTTCAAAACTCAAGTTTTTATGCTGTTGATCAACCGGTTTTCCGCAAGTTCCTACACATTACCCAAAAATCGAAGAACTTGTTAGAAGTGGCTCATGAGATTATATTGAGATTTGAAAAATTATATCCAGATGAGGAACCTCTTGAAATATTGAAACTACAAGATTCACAATCTTGTGATCTTGATCCAGACTACAAAGCAGGTGATGTTTTTGATTATGACAACGTTGTTAGAGTGTTGTTAAATAATGAAATTGCAACTGATATTCCAGCGACTAGTTCAAATGAGACTCCTCAAGCACATAATGGACACGGGAAACGTCCTGCTTCTCAGATCTTTTCAAGCTTAATAGTTCCTAAGAAAAGACAAAAAGATAATCGCAGTTCAATATGGAAAGGTGATGAAACGCGTAGGTCGACTCCGTTATCGAACCAGGTTTATCCGAATGACAACGAAGCTGATGAAAAGAATTCTAACGATTCAATAAGAAACATTTCTATAAATGCCGAAGATTCAGCAGAGCTTTCTCTGCCACCTCCAGAAGAAGATGATACTAGATACCTTGATCCAAAAAAGTCCAAATCAACAGTGGCAGCATCTCCATTACCCCCATCATCTAAACGAATCACTTCAGGTATGCTTGTGGCCCCAGAACCACAATTGAAAGATGCAGAAGAAGCTGTTCTAGAGGAGAAACAGATTAATGAGGAGATCACACAACGTATAATACCTGTGAAAAGATCAATCGAGGAGAAGACACTGGAGAGAATTTCATTGACTCCTTCCAGAAAAACATCAGAGGAGTCTACTTTGCCCTCTGAAGAACCAATACTACCACCACCATCAACAGAAAAACCACTTCCTCCTTTACAAGTCTCTGCAAAACAATCTGAAGACTCACTAAAGTCTCAAAACACTTCTGACATTCTGTCAAAAGAAAATGTCACTAGTAAGGATGGGTTTTCAGACTCAGATGACGATAATGAAGTTGAGTTCACAAAAGATGAAATCTTCAAAATCTTCAAGGGGAATGGTCGTTTACCAGCTTCAGTCAAAAAGAAGTTCGAAAAGCAAAATTCAAATAAGCCAATTCCTCCAAAAGAAGTCAGAGCTGCTGCAAGAAAGGCTGCTGAAAAAATGTCAATCCCTATTGGTCCATCTGCTAGTGCCTCAGCATCAAGCTCAAGTTCATCATCTGGATCATCAGCGGAATCATCAGAAGATTCAAATTCAAGAGAGTCCAGTGTCAGTCAAGCTGGAAAGAAAGACGCGGATGGCGACAATCATATGATTGGAACTCCCACTGCGAAGGGAACTGGGAAAGCCATCCCAAAAGCTGATAAACTTGAAACTCCTGTTAAGCAAGCTGAAGCAGCAAAAGGTAAAAAAGATGTGGATGGATATCTATCGCTTACACAAACTCTTGGAAAGCCTGAATTTCAATCAACTCAAATCGACTCTAGATCATCTGCCAAAAAAACGGCACCTAGTAGAGTGAGTCCTGAGAAGTTACCTCTTGACATTCCTTTTGAAGAAGCACCGGGTCTTCAGGAACTACATGATAAACTACGGGATCCAAAATTGACAGACGCAGAATATGCTAAAGTATTGGATGATAGAAAGAGATTACTTTACAATGCTAGAAGACGTTATAGAAGAAAAATTTCAAGACAAAAACAGGAAGCTGAAGCATATAGACGTATGGCATTGGAAGGAGAAGCGAAAAAGGCCACTGAAAACTCCACACAGCTTTCTCAAGAAGCCATTGAGCCATCTCTTTTGGCAATTTCTGAGGTGGATCCAAACAGTGAATCAGCAGCAGAAGCACGCAGGCTATATGAACAAGCCAAGACAGATTTAGCTAAAAAACAAGAAGCAGTATCAGCAACAGCGAAGAAGTTTGAAGCAGAAACGAAAGCTGCTAGAAATAAACTGGGAAACTCTAAATTTGTGGATGCTAGATCAAGTCAACCAAAGAGTGAAGAATTTGTTAATAGCTCAGGCTCAGATTCAGGCTCAGATTCTGATAGTGCGGAAGATACTGACTCTGACTCTGATGATGATGAAGAAGATGAAGAGGATGAGGACAAGAATAAAAGAAGACCAAGAATTGTGAACACGCCCAAAAGCTTTAGTCAACCAACAACTAAAAATGAAGATTTGAGAAAGACTATTGCTGCAAACAAGCTTGCTGAGGAACCAGAAGTTGCATCAGCTCCAACCACACCTGCAAGTAAAGATGTTTCAGAGACTCCATCCAAAGCACCAACTGAATCAACACAGCCAGCCAAGAAGCCAAATTCACGTTATTCATTGAGCTCTTTATCCGATCTTGTTTCTCGCGGGGTCCCAGATGTTTTAGATTCTTTAACTCCAAAGAGCTTGAGAAATTCAAAAGACACCCCAGAAAAAAAGAAGGAAGAGGAAGCTGAAAATTCAGACACTGATGAATCTTCAGAAGAATCAACTGATGATTCAGATTCAGACGATAGCAGTGATGATGAAGAGCTTAAAAAAGCATACTTAAATGCTAAAAAAGCCAAAACATTAATACGAAATGAAAAGAACCGTCCAAGAACCAGCAGTGCTTTCAAAGGTTTGATGAAGGATGCTAAAAAGAAATGAGAGGGAACTACTACGTATAAGTAGGAATTGTATTATATTTAACAAAAAATTAGTTTCAATTATAGCCATTTAATTTGTAGAAGAACCTTAAAAACAAACCTTTAAAAACACATTATTCATTACTAACTAAAATCATGAACGTTGTTGCTGCCCTTCAATAAAACCCAACGCATCACTTCTGTTAATTTCACTAACAGTACTGATTTTGTTATTGAACATTACACCGAAAAATTTACTAGCAACTTGTAACATTTCAGGTCTGAAAGTAGTACAGATAAATTGAGCATTCTGACTCAATTCATGAATCAAATTTGCAACAGCTGTTCTATACTGGGTATCCAAATTAGCATCAATTTCATCAAATAAATAGAATGGTGCAGGGTCTGATTTTTGGATAGCAAGAATTAAAGCAATAGCACATAGAGACTTTTGACCACCAGATAATTGTTCAATACGTTGTTGTTCATTCTCTTTAGAGTTGAATGAAACCTGAATAGAAATACCACTATAATTATCAATTACGGACTCTGAGTTAGGATCCTCATCTTCACCAATTTCAACATCACCGTCATCATCAACTGGAGCCTGAGAGCTCTTGTCTCGTTGCTGCAGAATTAGTTTACCAATACCTCTTGGGACTAATTTCTCAAACACTTCAGTAAAGGCAGTAGAAACTTGTTCAAAGGTTCTCTGTATAGCTTCATCTTTTCTTGTCTCCAAAACTTCAATCAATTCAACAATAGATTGTTCAGAATTTGTCAATTCTTTACGACGATCTACCAAACTATCCCTTTGCTTAGTGAAATTCAAATATTGCTCAAGAGCCTTTTTGTTGACATGACTATATTTCTCCAAACGTTTGGTGACTTTGTTTAGTTTATGAAGAAGTTGCCCAGAGCTAATATCTTCATACTCGAGGAATGCTTCTTCTGGCAATGCCCCCAATTCTCTAATCTTACGCTGAGTTTCTTCCCTTCTGCTCGACAATAATGATCTCTTTGATAAATATTTTTCTGAATTCTTTTGAAAGTTTTCAAGGTTTCTTAAAAGTTTCCGTTGTTGCTCATCAGCTTTTGAAAGTGCATCTTCATTCTTTTTTAATTCCAATTCAGTAGCCCTAATTTTTTCCTCCGTCTCTGATAATTCATTCTCAGCATTGACTTTTTGTTCTTCTAGATTCTCGAGATCTTCGGTCAAGTTCTGTATCTCAGTATCAAGATTGACAGGATTGGATTGTTGGTTTTGCTTCAAGAGTTCCTTTAAACGTGGTTTCAAATCTTCATTCAATTCAACTTCAATATTAGTCAATTCTGATTCATTAGTCAATAGTTCATCAGAAATTGAATCAAGTTTGGCTTGAAATTCAGAAACGTTTTGAGAGATCAGGGATAGCTCTGATTTTTCATCTGTTGAGAGACCTTCATGAAATGGAGAGTTCAACTCATTTAGTAAGTCAGCAAGTTTTGTTTGAATATTCACAATGTATGATTCACCCTTGGAGATTCTATTTTGTAAAAGTTGTGATTCATCTCTTAGTCTAAATTTATCATTCAAGAGGTTGGATAATTTTGACTTCAAAGGTGCTTTGCTTGCCAAAAGATTTTCATAGTCATTAGAAACTTTCTTGATTTCATCATTGATTCTCAAAACCTCTTGATCTTTCTTAGTTATCTCTGTTTTAAGTCTAAATAGTTGTGTTTCATGTTCTCGCAACTCTTTGGATTTCTCTTGCTTTGTTTTCATTGATTCTAATCTAGATCTCTTGAAATCATGATAACCACCAGTTAAAACACCCTTCTTATCAGCTTTATCACCATCTAAGGTAATAGCACTCAACTTGTACTCTCTCGAAAGCTCATAACCTCTCTCTAGATTAATAGCAACAATAGTCTTTCCAAAAACTTGTTTCACTGCATTTTCAATTTTTGGATCAAATCCAATTTTCTTGATTAGTGGAACACTATCATTGGAGCTTGGATAGGTAACATCTTTTGGTTTGATTCTATTCAAAGGCATGAATGTTACACGACCTGCCCTTTCACGAACAAGCTCATCCATAACTGTACTTGCAGTTTCATCAGTATCAACGACAATATGGAACAATGAATTACCAGCAACAACTTCAACAGCTGTTCTGTATTTATCATTAACGTTGATCAGTTCCCCAAGTGGACCATATACTCCTGAAAGACCCAACTTTTGACTAATACGTTTAACTGCTTCTAGACCAGAACTTTGTTGTCTATCCATTGTTTGATTCACATTTCTTTCAGCTTTGCGAACTTCATCGTCTAACGAGCCTAGGATTGACTTGAGACGAGTTTCATCCCTCCATAAAACTTTTCTAGCATCATTCTCGTAGACATATTGTCTTTTGAGTTCGTTTATATTCTCTTCTAACTGGTGAATTTCAGATTGAGCTGAAGATCCATTTATTGAATCCTGTAATTGAGTAACGTTCGCCTCTATTTCTGCCAATTTTTGGTTTACTTCTTGTAATTTATGTTCGTTTTCTCCAATTTGATTTTTAGTTGTAGATTCATCAACTTTTACAGTTTCAATTTGACTATTTAACCATTGGTTTCTTTCTTCCACCGATGAGAATTTGGAGTAACGATTTTGTTTAGAATATAGCATGTTTTGCTTTGTTTTTAAAAGGGATACCTCATCTCTTAATTCCTTTTCTGTTTTCTTCAAAGAGTCAACCTTAGGTTTTTTGCTCGATATCTGTGTTTCTCTATCTTGTATCTTGGTTCTAAGTTTACTGACATGTTTTTCACTGGCTTCTTGAGATTTTTTGTAGGTGTCAAGACTTGCTCTAATTTCATTCAAGTTTGCATTCACCTCATGAATTTGCTTTGAAATCTCTTCAAATGTGATTGATTGTTGGCTTTTGTCGATGTTTAAAAGTTTGAGAGCTTGTTTGGAACTATCAATTTTGTTACCAATTTCTATGATTAGATTTTCTCTTTTCTCTAATTCTCCCATGAATTTTTGAGATTCATCAACACCATTTTGATATTCACTATCAATCTGCTCAATTGAATTTGTGATTTCATTAAGCTCTCTGTCATATAAAACAAATTCGAAAACCTTTTTATTCTTTTCCAAGTCTTGAAAATTTCTCAATTCTTCCTTTTCTGAGTCTAGATCAGATAATCTCTCTTCAATGAACACAAGCATTTCATCAATCTTGTCCCTCTGGTTTTTCGTTTTTGACATTTCTTTGGTACTCTCTTTCAATTTATTTTCAAACACTTTGGCACCTGCCACTTCTTTCAATAAATTCAAACGCTCTGCATCCTTAGCATTTGTCAATGATGTTATTCGACCTTGTGGCACAATATAGTAAGGATTGGATTTCGAGAAACCAGCACTCTCCAATAGCTGCATAATGTCCTGTCTTGTGGATGACTTGTAATCTAAAGAATAATCATCCTTCTTCAAACCGATAGTTCTTCTGATGACAACTTCATCTTTCCCTGTTGGAAATCTCCCCTCTGAGTTATCAAAGACAATTTCAACATATGCTGACAACACTGTACCGGAACCTTCATGAATCAAACCCTGTCTCTCCTCTTTGGACATTCTTGTGTATTGATCACTCAATACGAATCTGATAGCGGCGAAGAAGTTTGATTTACCAGATCCATTACGACCAACAACCACATTGTGATTTGGAGAAAGATTGTCAATCACCGTCGTATTCTTGAACGTCTTGAACCCCTGTATCACGATCTTCTTGATATGCATTCTTTGTCACAGCTCTTCCACTCTCGATGTATCTACACAATGCCTATGTATCTTCACATCTATTAAATCACATACGCGTAGAACAAAACCAAAAAACGCGTAAAATCCACAACATCCAGACACCAAATACGCTTATATAATCACTAACCAAAGCATTACGTAACTTTTTTTTTGCTCAACATGCCAAAATTCTCAACGTCCCAACAAAAAAGCCAAAATATTGACAGAATTGGCTCTACAACAAAAAAAGTTGATAGATAAAAGAGAAGAGAGATCCATCTTGTTTGTTTGGATTCAACTACAATAGATTTAAGGAAACATTGCACAATGCGTCCAGAAGTTGAACAAGAACTTGCTCACGTCTTATTGACGGAACTATTGGCCTACCAATTTGCCAGTCCAGTTAGATGGATTGAGACTCAAGATGTCTTTTTGAAAGACTACAACACTGAAAGAGTTGTTGAAATCGGTCCTTCTCCAACATTGGCTGGTATGGCCTCAAGAACCATTAAAGGTAAATATGAATCTTACGATGCTGCTTTATCTTTGCAAAGACAGGTTTTATGTTATGCTAAAGATGCTAAGGAAATCTACTATACTCCTGATCCAGCTGATTTAGCTGCTAAAGAGGCTGCTGCTGCTCCAGCCGCTTCAGAACCAAGTACTGCTGCTACTTCAGCTGCTCCAGCCGCCACTGCCCCAGCTGCTGCTGCTCCAGCTGCTCCAGCTGCTGCTCCATCTGGTCCTGTTGCTGAAGTTCCAGATGAACCAGTTAAAGCTTCATTATTACTTCATGTCTTGGTTGCCCAAAAATTAAAGAAACCTTTAGACTCAATTCCAATGTCAAAAGCTATTAAGGATTTGGTTAACGGTAAATCAACTATTCAAAATGAAATTTTAGGTGATTTAGGTAAAGAATTTGGTTCAACTCCAGAAAAACCAGAAGAAACTCCATTAGAAGAATTGGCTGAAACTTTCCAAGATACTTTCTCTGGTGCTTTAGGTAAACAATCATCTTCTTTGATTGCCAGATTGATGTCCTCAAAGATGCCTGGTGGTTTCAGTGTTAGTTCTGCCAGAAAATACTTGCAATCTCGTTGGGGTTTAGGTGCTGGTAGACAAGATTCCGTCTTATTACTTTGTTTGACTGAAGAACCAGCTGCTAGATTAGCTTCTGAAGGTGATGCTAAAGCTTACCTTGATGGTATTGCTCAAAAATACGCTTCAATTGCAAAGATCTCTTTGAGTTCAGCCTCAGCTTCCTCAGGTGGTTCAGGTGGTGCAGGTGGTGCTACTATCGATGCTGCTGCTTTCGAAGAATTGACTAAAGATAACAAGATCTTGGCTCGTCAACAATTACAAGTCTTGGCTCGTTATTTGAAACTTGATTTGAACAAGGGTAACAAATTGGTTGATCAACAAAAGGATGAATTGAAAAACTTACAAGATCAATTAGATACATTGACCAGTGAATTAGGTGACTACTTTATTGAAGGTATCAACTCATCATTCTCAAGAAAGAAGGCTAGAGTTTATGACAGTTCTTGGAATTGGTCTAGACAAAGTTTATTGACCTTATACTTTGAGATCATTCACGGTGCCTTGAAGAGAGTTGACAGAGAATTGGTTTCTGAAGCTATCAACATTATGAACCGTTCTAATGATACTTTGATCAAATTCATGGAATACCACATCAACAAGGCTGATCCAACTAAGGGTGAAAACTATGCCTTGGCTAAGGAATTAGGTAACCAATTGATTGAAAACTGTAAACAAGTTTTGGATATGGATCCAGTTTATAAAGATATTTCATATCCATTAGGTCCAAAGACTGTTGTTGATCACAAGGGTAATATCAAATATTCTGAAGAACCAAGAGAAAATGTTCGTAAATTACAACAATACGTTCATGAAATGTCTCAAGGTTCTGAAGCTACCAAGATTCCTCAACCAACCATTGAACAAGATTTGACCAAGGTTTACAATGCTATCTCTAAACAAGCTGAATTATCATCTGGTACTAAGGTTGAATTTGAAAAATTATATGGTGAATTGATCAAATTCTTGGAATCTTCAAGTGAAATTGAAATCAAGAAAAACACCACTATTGCTGGTATCAATGATGATAACTTGGATTCAGATTCTATCAAGGAAGCTGCTTCATTGCCAAACACTTCATCAATTTCAAACCCAATTTCAAACTTGATTCCACCAGAAACTATTCCATTCTTGCACTTGAAAAAGAGATTGCCTGATGAAACTTGGACCTATGATCGTTCATTAACTTCTATTTACTTGGACGGTTTAGAACAAGCTGCTGTTAATGGTGTCACTTTCAAAGGTAAACATGTTTTACTTACCGGTGCAGGTGCTGGTTCTATCGGTGCTGAAATTTTGAAAGGTTTAGTCCAAGGTGGTGCTAACGTTGTTTTAACAACTTCAAGATTCTCCAAGAAAGTTACTGATTATTACCAACAAATTTATGCCAAATATGGTGCTAAAGGTTCTTCATTAGTTGTTGTCCCATTCAACCAAGGTTCTAAACAAGATGTTGAAGCCTTGATTGATTACATCTACGATGATGCTAAGAAAGGTGGTTTAGGTTGGGATTTGGATGCTATTATTCCATTTGCTGCTATTCCAGAAAACGGTATTGAAATGAACAACATTGATTCAAAATCAGAATTTGCTCACCGTATCATGTTGACCAACTTGTTGAGAATCTTGGGTTCAGTTAAAAACCACAAGTTTGAAAGAGGTATTGAAACCAGACCAGCTCAAGTTATTTTACCAATGTCTCCAAACCATGGTACTTTCGGTGCTGATGGTTTGTACTCTGAATCTAAGTTGTCTTTGGAAACTTTGTTCAACAGATGGCATTCAGAAAGCTGGGCTAACCAATTGACCATTTGTGGTGCTGTTATTGGTTGGACCAGAGGTACAGGTTTAATGAGTGCTAACAACATCATTTCTGAAGGTATTGAAAAATACGGTGTTAGAACTTTCAGTCAATCTGAAATGGGTTTCAACTTGTTAGGTCTTTTGACTCCAGAAATTACTGAATTGTGTCAAAAATCACCAGTTTTGGCTGATTTGAACGGTGGTTTACAATTCATTAGCTCTTTGAAAGAACGCACCAACAAATTGAGAACTGATGTTTTGGAAACTGCTGATATCAGAAGAGCTGTCTCCATCGAAACTGCCTTGGAACACAAGATTGTTAATGGTGCTAATGCTGATGCTCCATTTGCTAAGACCCAAATCAACCCAAGAGCTAACATGAAGTTTGATTTCCCAACCTTGAAGCCATACGAAGAAATTAAAAAGATTGCACCAAACTTAGAAGGTTTATTAAACTTGGAAAAAGTTGTTGTTGTTACTGGTTTCTCAGAAGTTGGTCCATGGGGTTCTTCAAGAACTAGATGGGAAATGGAAGCCTATGGTGAATTCTCATTAGAAGGTTGTATTGAAATTGCCTGGATCATGGGTTTGATCAAATACCACAATGGTAACTTGAAAGGTAGACCATACACTGGTTGGGTTGATGCTAAAACTAACGAAATTGTCGAAGACAAAGACGTTAAGGCCAAATATGAAGAATTTATCTTGGACCACTGTGGTATTAGATTAATTGAACCAGAATTATTCAATGGTTACAACCCAGAAAAGAAGGAATTTATTCAAGAAGTTGTTTTAGAAGAAGATTTGGCTGAATTTGAAGCTTCAAAAGAAACTGCTGAACATTTCAAACATGAACATGGTGACAAGGTTGAAATTCAAGAAAACCAAGAAACTGGTGAATACACTGTTAAATTATTGAAGGGTGCTTCATTATACATTCCAAAGGCTTTGAGATTCGACCGTTTGGTTGCTGGTCAAATTCCAACTGGTTGGGATGCTAGACGTTATGGTATCTCTGAAGATACTATCTCTCAAGTTGACCCAATCACCTTGTTTGTTCTTGTTGCTACTGCTGAAGCTTTCATTTCTGCTGGTATCAAAGATCCATATGAATTATACAAATACATTCATGTTTCTGAATTAGGTAACTGTTCAGGTTCTGGTATGGGTGGTGTTTCCGCTTTACGTGGTATGTTCAAGGACCGTTACAAAGATCAACCAGTTCAAAACGATATCTTGCAAGAATCTTTCATCAACACCATGTCTGCTTGGGTTAACATGTTGTTATTATCTTCTTCAGGTCCAATCAAGACTCCAGTCGGTGCTTGTGCTACTGCTGTTGAATCTTTGGATATCGGTGTTGAAACTATTTTATCTGGAAAAGCTAAGGTTTGTATTGTTGGTGGTTATGATGACTTCCAAGAAGAAGGTTCTTACGAATTCGGTAACATGAATGCTACCTCAAACTCTTTGGATGAATTTGAACATGGTCGTACACCAAGTGAAATGTCAAGACCAGCTACTACTTCAAGAAATGGTTTCATGGAAGCTCAAGGTTCAGGTATTCAAGTTATCATGAGTGCTGCTTTAGCTTTGAAGATGGGTGTTCCAATTTATGGTATCTTGGGTATGACTGCTACTGCTACTGATAAGATTGGTAGATCCGTTCCAGCTCCAGGTAAAGGTATCTTGACCACTGCTAGAGAACATCACGGTGATTTGAAATACCAATCTTCATTAATGGATGTTTCTTACAGAAAACGTCAAGTTGAAAGAAGAATTAGAGAAGTTAAAGGATGGATTGATTCTGAATATGAATACTTGCAAGAAGTTGCTAGTGCTTTACCAGCTGATGAACAAGATGCTTACATTTCTGAAAGAGTTCAAGAAATTCAAAATGAAGCTAACTCACAAATCAAACAAGCTAAGGACTACTATGGTAACTTCTTCTACCAAAACAATCCAAGAATTGCTCCAATTCGTGGTGCTTTAGCTACTTTCGGTTTGACTGTTGATGATATTGATGTTTGTTCATTACATGGTACTTCAACTAAGGCCAATGATAAGAATGAATCTGCTACTCTTGATATGATGTTTAGACATTTGGGTAGAAGTGAAGGTAACCCAGCTTTAGCTGTTTTCCAAAAATACTTGACTGGTCATCCAAAGGGTGCTGCCGGTGCTTGGATGTTCAACGGTGCTTTACAAATCTTAAACAGTGGTATTGTTCCTGGTAACCGTAATGCTGATAACATTGATAAGGTTTTGGAAGATTATGATTACTTGTTGTTCCCATCCAGATCAATTAAAACTGATGGTGTTAAAGCTGTTTCTGTTACATCTTTCGGTTTCGGTCAAAAAGGTGCTCAAGCTATTGCTATTAACAGCGATTACTTATTTGCTGTCTTGTCAAAGGATGAATATGAAGCTTATGCTGAAAAATTCAGTGCTAGACACAGTAAGGCTTACTCTCACTTCCACAAGTCATTTATCAACAACACATTGTTCCAAGCTAAGGACAAGGCACCATATGAAGATGACTTACAAAACCCAGTTTACTTGGATCCATTAGCTAGAGTTACTCCAGCTAAGACCGGTAACTTGGAATACAACAATAAGGCCATTCAAAGTAAAGAATCTTATGTTTCAACTTCATCAAAAGATACTTCAAAGGTTTTACGTGAATTGAGTTCAAAAGTTGCTGGTTCCAAGAACGTTGGTGTTGATGTCGAATTGATTTCAGCTATTAACATTGAAAATGATACATTCATTGAACGTAACTTCACTGATGCTGAAATCAAATATTGTCAAAACGCTCCATCTCCACAATCATCATTTGCTGGTACTTGGTCTGCTAAAGAAGCTGTTTTCAAAGCCTTAGGTGTTGAATCTAAAGGTGCTGGTGCTCAATTGAAAGATATTGAGATCGTTCGTGATTCTAACGGTGCTCCACAAGTTGAATTACATGGTGATGCTGCCAAGGCTGCTCCAAAAGGTGCTGATATCAAAGTCAGTATCAGCCATGATGACTTCCAAAGTGTTGCTGTTGCAATCTTAAACTAGGCTTGAACTAGTTGTTATTTAGATTTTATTTAATTATACGTTATTAATATTATTAGAAAACTGTAGCTACACATCAAGAAATTCAAAACAAAAACAAAAGTTCATATTATTTAACCAATTATTGTGCAAACAAATTGGCCTCCAATTGTTGCGCTTGTTGAGCAAATTGTTGTTGGTAATTTGCTATATTTGGATCATTAGTATTCGCAACAGGTGGTTGTATACTTTGATGAGCTTTAGCGATACTCTTCTTTCTAGATCTGCAATTATTGCAAACTTTGTGATTCTCATCTTCTGCTTTTAGTGGATTAGCACAACGGTTACAACAACCACGATCTTCAAGATTCTTTCTTCTCAACTTATCATTGGTTCTGCATCTTGTACAGACTTTAAATTCCGTAGAGTCATTAATACCTGAACAATGGACACATTTACCATTCTCATATCTGTTTGCCTTTCTTGATCTTAAATTTAAACGACACGGAGGACATAGAACATAGTTGGATTGATCAGGTGGGATATCAACACCACATCTCTTACAAACACCATCTTTTTCCTTAATCTTTTGTTGCCATCTTCTTGATCTTTGTCTTTGAAGCTCACGACAATGTGGACATAATTTGTAGCTCTTACCGTTTAATGTTGGTGAAAACTCTTTTTTGCATCTGCTACACTGTGGAACTCCGCCTACAGCCTCAGTGGATTGTTCAAACTGTTGACCTTCAGAAGAATTATGTGAGACTCTTGGACCAACAATATCTTGTACAATACCTACAGCAACATTCAAATCAGGGTCCACAGCGAATGGTCTCTGTGTAGATTTTCTAGGTAGAAGTTTTTGTTCTGCTTCATCCTTGAAGTTGGCATTCAATTGTTGTTGTATAGCTTGGAACTGATGTTGCTGTTGTTGTTGTTCATCCTGCATATGGTCTTGTTGTTGACTCTGGACCAGTTGCTCAGCTTCCCGTTGTGCTTGATGTTGTTGTGCAAGTTGTTGCAACTCTCTATGTTGTTCTTCTGAGACAACATCATTATGATCCTCCTGTTGTTGTTTTACAGAGTTCTCCTGAGTTTGCCCCCTTTGGGCCGCTTCTTGAGCCTTGCGCTCTTCAATAGCAGCTGTGATCACAGCAGCAGATTGGGAATCCATTATACCTTCTTTAAAACCAAGTACGAGCACCTTTTGCAGCGTTGTTATTGTTGTGTCTGCCAAATTAGCTATCTCAACGGTTCCTCGTCAAGCGAACTTAACCAGGTTATGAATATCTGCTCATTGAAAATTTGTTGAAAAAAAAAAACATGCAGCATAACACAGACAACGTGTGCAAGACACTTATGCTGAGACATAAACTACAAGTACATTGACACATAAAATAACACTATTGAGCTAAGCTATATTATAATATTCTTGACATCCTTCACCTTCTGCTTTGTCTCTAAAGCCACACTGACAGCCTTGTGTAGAACCTTCTTCTTTATCGAACGTTTATCAGGTGGATCATCATCCTCTGTATTAAACCTGGATGGATCTGTTGGTGGTGAATTTCTAGCAACTCGTTGACTTGTAACATCACCTGCATCGAATATGGGATCTGTTGAATTACTTTTGCCCTTTGATGCCGTGCTGACCACTTTAACTTGACTCTGACTTTTGTCTAAATATTCTTTGAAAGACCTAAATGGCTTCATATGAGACAATTTATGTCCAACATAACTATACGGACTGTGCTCCTCTTGCTTCGATGAGAACCCTTGAACTTTTACAGGTGTCTCCAAATCTTTCAAAAATTTGTTATCTAGAACCTTCTTATTATGGGCAACCAATCTGTCTGATTTTTCTCGGATCTCTGATTCATCAAACTCTGCACTTTCTTGATCTGAATCATGGTCCTCCTTTTCTAAAGATAACGGATCAATGTGTGTCTCAGTGACATGAGAGTCCTCGTCCTCAATCATAGAATCTTTGTCTTCGCTACCATAATCACCATAATCACCATAATTACCATAATCACCACCATCATCATCGTCATCATCTTCTTCTTCATAAGATTCATCAAAGTACTCGTCCTCAGTATTATCCCACTCACTTTGTTCAAGGTCTTCTTCAATAATTTCTTCGTCAGATCTCTCAAATTCCATGGAATCGTCATCTTGATCATGGTTATCATCTGTATACACATTGGAGCCCTGTTTTGGGTGTATATTGATGAAGTTAGAAGATCCTTTTTGTATATTCTGTTCTCTTTTATGAGTTGATGGTTCATTTGCTTCTTGGTCTTTATCTTCAATATGATCTGGTGGTGCTGTGGGTTGAATGTAGTCAGGATTTTGAAGACCAGGCGAAGATTGATAAATCAAATCATGATATTCACCTAAGCTATACTCGCTTTGAAGTGTGTTAATTTCTTGAACCGTAAGAAGGCCGATCTCGCAGCTTTGAATTTTGAGACGCAACAGTCTCATCAGAAACCGATTCATCAGGTTTGTAGAAGTCTGTATTATATTCATCATTTTCAATACCTTTTTCATCACCATCTGGTTTACTGTCTAAATCACCACCTATTTCTTCAGACTCATCATCAAGTTTCCCATCTTCATCATCTGTGCCTTCATCAAATTGGTCATCGTCTTCTACTTCTTCATAGTAATCTTCATCCTCATCCTCATCCTCATCCACATCCTGATCATCATCTTCATCTTCATCCTCATCCTCGTCTTCGTCATCGTCGTACTCATCATCTTCATCTTCGTCATCGTCGTCATAAGCTTCCCATTCTTCTGGGAAGTCTTCAAATAATCCATCCTGTTTAGGGCCATTAACACCAAACGATTCACCATTCTCTGTCTCAGTAGGAGTATTTTCACTCAATCTTTCTAAACATGTACCCCAGAAATGATCTCTAGCGCTAAAGAAATTACCATACGGACAAATATCAACTAAACAACCAACCAACGAAGGACTGTTATCACAGATGCATCTAAAATCACCATGATCATGCTCACACCATCTTGCAATAACCTGAACACAGGAAAGGAAGCAAGCTGGAGGTGTAGCCAGTGCAAATGATATGACAGATAGTAAGGAGAACAAACTCTTGAGTAACATATTTGAGGTCTTTAAAGATGGTTTCAATTGTATAATATTAGTGAGCTCACATGAGATTCAATTAAATACAAGTTTCCATTGGGTTAGCAGCAGGCGCCCCAATTCGTTGTATTTGTGTCAACCTATTTAGTTGAAATTCAAATTTCAACCACAAAACCATCCTGGTCTGTTAACATCCTGCGAAAATTTCCCAGCAATCATAGAACTAAGACCAGTATACTATAGCAGAGAACCGTACGTTTTACTTTGATTATCCTAAACTTTAGGAACAAGCATCAATCTATGTCCAAATGTTTTGGAGTACTATTGACCTGAGTGTAAGAAGCCCAAAGAACCGCAGAATTTAGTGGGCAATCCGGGGATTGGTAGAGCCTAAACGGTTATCCATCGAGTAGTAGATCTAGTTCAATATTCCCAGTACAGCTAGCTTCCATTTTATACATGAAGTTCAAATATAACATTGATAGAAAGTATTTTAGTAAAGCTAGAGTTGGTTTTTTTCAAAACCGGGATCAGATTGTTAAATACTTATAATATTACATCTAGGAATAAGCGGACAACTGTTGGCACAAAAGACTTCAAAACAGCACCTACATCTGTAAATAATCAACCTCCAACTATTTAAAAAAAAATTTACCTCTCAAGACTAATACAATACAAATTGGCTTCGGGCGGTTTTTTTTTTTTTTTTTTTTAAACGGTAATGTTCCTGTATTAAAAAAAATGTTACTTAACTATAATAAATGCTCCGATAAATCAAAGCGAATCTCATACTATATTCTAATTTACTTTTTTACTTTTTTACTTTTAAAATTATACCTTTAATAACTGGAATGGTAATTAGACCGTCCCTTTTCTCCCTCTTTTGCCCCAAATTCCAGAAATTTAGGTACTCGAAAAATAAAAAAAAGTGCTCCACGGCAGGTTCGAACTGTCGACCTTCAGATTATGAGACTGACGCTCTACCGACTGAGCTAGTGGGGCCACTTTTAAAATTTTTTTGCCGTTGAAAAAATACAAAAAATTCGCAAAAATCCGTAGGTGTCCGTAGCAACAACGGCAAAATTTTTTCATATTTGCCCCCTTAGCTTAGTGGTAGAGCGTTGCACTTGTAATGCAAAGGTCGCTAGTTCAATTCTGGCAGGAGGCATTTATTTTTTTTTGAATTTTTCTCGATTTTTGTATATATAACCTTGATTAATTTGATTTAAAACTTTAGAAACTACATTAAATCAAACACTAGATGTCATTAGCCACTATATTCTTTAATATAATACACAACCGTTATTTAGCTCATCTAAATCCGCATTAAATGGAGATGGAGGAACAAATTTAGCATACTCTACTGGTATTTTATCTTGATTAAATGTGGTAGCTTTGTGGTGTCTGAGATTTATCTTGCCTGCCCTCAATTTCGAGGGAATCTGCTCGAAATTAATCACAAAGTAATCCTTAATTGTTCTTGGAAACCAACCCCGATTGTTAATTCCACGGTTCGGCCGTTCTCTAGAATCAGACGTGAAGATTAACGTCTTTAAATTATCCAATCCGTTGATATCAACATTTTCTATATCTGTTTCAAAAAATGTAAGTGTTTTCAAAACAGGCATGTTGACTCTTGGAAAATCACGTATATTACTGTTGTAATCTGTAAGCTGAAGTGTTTCCAAATTTGGGAATTTCCTACCTTCTAAGTATTTCAAATCATCCGTAAATGGATCATTTAGCCGCAGTTCCTTCACCGTCTCTGTGGAGGAAAGGCTTCCAAATATATCCTTAAGCATGAACGAGGACGCCTCATTTGTTTCAAGTATAACTTTTTTGCAAACCGAAATCATATGTGGAACATCACCCAAGCTTCCACCTACTTCAAAAGATGAATCCAAGAGAAAAAAATCTAGAGTTTCACCAAAATTATTTTGATATATCTGATCAATCTTATTTGTGGATATATTCAATTCCAGCAACTTTGGTAGGTTATTTTTGCACATTTTGAGCTTAAATTTGCAGCGTCGCCTCTGACTATCGATAGAAAGTGACTCTTTAATAGAAAGATCCTGAAGGTTTGGTAAATCATTATTGGTGAACTTCGAAACTTGGCACATTCCTAGAGCTAAACTTTTCAAACTTGGAAGTGCCATGTTCAGAAACTGTGTTTTCTTCAAAGGCTTTACACAGCTTATGAGTCTTAAAGTCTGTAGTCGCTCAAATGCTTTTGGATCCAGCCTAGTTAAAACAGAGGGTATACCTTTAATAGCTATTTTCGCAACATTTCTGATGCTATTCTTATGCTTGATATTTTGCAAGTCAAGTAGACAACTAGCAATCGAATTGAAGTCTGAATTAACATTGATCTCCTCAGGGTACTGGTAAAACTTGCAGCCCTTAAAGTCCTCTATCTTAAAGAATGTCTCTTTGATGAATTCGTTTGCGTAGTTTTGATCAAATATGACTTCAGTTTCTGTTAGCGTCTCATTCAAAAGCAAATCTTCCATTACTGACATCTCTACTGGAAAGGTAGAGTCTAGAAATGTTATAGCCCTCAAAAATAATTTGAACCCAACCTTGTGAAGTGTCAAGTACTCTACAATATTCTTAAAATCTTGCCCTTGAACATTTCTTGAAACTTCAATCTCCATGAATAAGAACACGCTTTTCTTCTCAACACCATAGGTTTTGCAATGTAATTCGAAATTTTTGATAAATTGATTTGAATTTGTAAAGTAATGATTTTCTTTGGATTGGTCTTTGGGTATAGAATACATGAGATGATGTGCATCAAGATTTGTTTGAATCAAGTAACGCGGGTCCAAATAGGCCCTAAATCTTTCGAACTCTCTAAATATCCTGAATGTCCAATAATCCAGTAAACCAATTTCTTGAAAAATGATCTCAATGATTTCAAGAGGTAGATTAAAGAGCTTCATCCATGGGACTGATGGTTTTCTCTTCTTCTTTACTTGACCCAAGTCAACACCTCCAGAAAGGACCTTTTCTTTGCAAGCACGGCGTCGCTCCACCATTGTATAATAAGACACTATCTCAATCAGATGATGGACAGATTGGTGGTAATCAAATGAAACCAACTCAATTTTATGCCTAATCGTGAATTATGTTGAAGAAAACTAATTAAAACAATACATCTCTCAAAATCACTATCAACATGGTAAGGCCACTATGTATCAATAATACTGTAAAGCCCCTTGAAGAAGAAATTCCAGCTCAAAGTAGTCACGACTCACTAGTGCAATTTCTGAGTAGGTTAGTAATTTATAATCAATAACAGCTGGTTATTTTGGGAGTAGATCAGCTATAAAATCCGAATGATATTATAATTCATGTTTGTACATACATTGTGTCCGTACCATAACGAGATTTTTCAAGAAGATACCCTCAATGAAACTCGACAGTTCGAATATTCAATTCTTTTAGAAGCCAAAGAGAATGTCTACAGATGTATTAGCGACCATGATAAAGATGATTTGAAGAATTAGCAAATATATAAAGAACAAAAGAAACTGCTCAAGAACTGAAACTCATATGGGAGGAAATTCAATCACTGATAAAGGTATATAAAAAATGGGAACCATGGCCAAAACAATTAGTCTTAAGGAATGAACTGAGTGTACATACTCTGAGCATCATTACACATTCACTCTGCACCAGTGAACCAACGTCTAAAAAATTGGGTAATGACATGTAAGATTGTTGCAAAGAACCCAATGCTGTATTCAGGAAAATCTTTCCCACTTGATCTTGGTTGAGAAACCTGACCGGTTGTTTCATTTTGCTCTTGCACTCTAGAGCTGGATCCGTTTGAATTGACATTATTGGAACTAGATGGTGTTGCGTATGTTGATTCAGTTTCAGTGGATCTAGAAACAGCTGGGAGAGATGATTCTGGAATGAATGAAGTCACACCCGTAGTTTGCTTTGCAGGCTCTGGTCTTGAGACTGGTTGAGGTTTAGGAGGCTCTTCTGGTGCCTCAAATGTGTCCTTTGTTTTACCAATTGGTGCAATTGGTTCTTCTGTTTTTGTTGGTGGAGCAGCTCTTTCAACAGGTTTTGGGTCAGATATTGCAGAAGATGTGGTTGTTTTCTCAGATTCGCTCTTGTCTTCAGTTAGAGGGATAAATTCAGAACTGCCATTAGTTGGTGGAATTTGAGCTTCCCTCTTGATTGCTTCAGTCTTTGGGACAGCCTTTGAAGCAACAGTGCTACCGTTTTGACCTGTGGTTGAGTTGATATCTGGAGCCTCAGTCAATGGTATGATTCCTGTTCCAGCAGCAGTGGCAGCAGTAGCTGTTGCAGTGGTGGGAACGTTTGTTGTTTGTGCAGAAAGATTATATGGTGTTGGATCTGGAGTTGAAGGTTCTTCTTCATTATCGTGTGACACTTCATCCTTCACTTTATTGACGTATTCATCTGAGGCACGTCTGTCAACTGTGTAATCATAGAGGATAACGTTGTTTTCGTTACCCGATGAATCAAATTCTAATAAAAAGACTGGTTAGTATGTTGGATCAAAGGGAAGAATTGTATACACACCTGATGAATAATTTTGATCTGTTCTCCAGTCCCCATTCACAACGAATTTGAAATTATATTTACCACTTTTGGAACCTTCAATCAAACTATCAATCTTATACTCAAATCTATTGGCAGATTGGTTATATTTCATTCGTTCAGGTTCCCAGTTCGTGAAGTTCCCAGCTACCTTGACATCTTGATTGCTTGAATCAGACGAGAAATTGATTATCGTGAATTCCGGCATTGACCTTGATTATTTCAAATACGATGTACAATTGGTCTGAAATATGGAAACAATTCTCAATAAGCGATAATCTAACCCTTTATAGATCTTTTAATATAGCTCAAAGTTGGTTTTTCCTTGCTGAAATTTCGTACTTAATGGTTCCTTATTTTCTTGTTTAAACAAAGCACCATCTTTGTCCTGATCTGCTGACTCAGACATTACATAATTTTTTTTATTTAGAATATTCTCGCGTTGACATTAAATAAATATTATACTATGTGACAGGTCATAAGGTGAAGCTAATAATCATCGCAACGGCTGCTTCAGTAGCATATACTGTCTTGAATTTATCAACGGTGTTAACCGGATTAGTGTTATCGTTTTTTTTCTCTGCTTTAGACGTTATCTCAAGTTCAATTTAGGTTGGTTATCATCAATATACAAGCTGTTTCATAATTAATATAACCTCAAAATATCCACTCTGATGCTTTATATAAATTAACATTCAATGACTTCAAATCACAAGATACGGTACGAATACGATGCTGAGGGAAAGATGCGGCCAAAATTCATACAGACATTGGAAAATCTAGATGAGTTTCCTCAGATACCCAACAGAGGTGATGGGATTGATACGATTGATTTTGTTCCATTGAAGAAATATCTCAGAACAAGAGTGAATCGTATAAATTATTCCAAGCTGAATTCGCTCAAACCATCATACCTACTAGGTCGAAATTTTAAGCCCAGTTTAGAAAGGAAAGACACATACAAGACCACTAGCACTCTACCCAAAGATGAAATCATCCATCCATCAACTACTTCAAATGAAATAAAGTTCACACCAGCGCTTGCTATACCTACTATAGGGGAGTCGTTTTTGATGAATCCACTGTTAAAGCCAGAAAAAGATGAAATACCCAAAGCTGAGGAACCAGCAACAACGGGCAAAGGGCTATTCGTCGAGGACTCTGATGTTTCATCTGATGAACTGACCGAACAATCACTGGAAGTGAAAGCCCCAAACACAGTTTATACTTTACTTCACTCTGAAGATGATGACGATGATATCACTCCGATTACAAAGGAGAAGTTTTCCAGAATAGATATAACTTCACATGTCAAACCTCAAGGACAGCCCAATAGAAGACCATCACATACCTTAATGGACCCATTTGAGCCAACAGGGAAGTTCAACAGCCCATCTAAACACATAAGCTCTCACAATTCAGAACCCAATTTCAACAAGAATACACACTCACCTTCTCTGAGTCCATCAATAAAAGGGACCACACCTTCTCAAAATCAAAGTCCGAAAAGATTCCTCTCACTTGTGAACAGACCTATTCTTGCTCAGCCATCTAAACCTCTTTTTAAACCTGAACCAGATGCTGAAACTCGTAAGAAGGTTCTACCACCAGCTGAGCTGGAAGAGGCATCAGAAGAGGATGTGTCTTCCGGGAATAATAGTGAAGATGAAGATTACACCAGTGATGACAGTGATTCTACTTCTGAGAGTGATGAAGAGTATGATGAAGCCTCGAAAACTCCTGCTTCATACAGTGCCGAAGCAGATGATTTCGTCGCCTCCGATAATGAGGAGTCTATGTACGGATCTTCTGATTCAGACTATGTCGAGAAACCTCACGGTTCAAAAAAACGTTTAAGAGGTTCAGCTAGTAAAAAGTTAAAACGCAAACGGAAAATAAGAATTTCAGATTCCGAAGAAGAGGATGATTCTTTAAGTGATATTTTCTACTCTGCTGTTGAAGATCAAGATGAAGACAAATATAATCATCTTAAGAGAGGAGTGGTTAGGAGGAAAAAACCGCATAAAAGAAAGTTGTCACACCAAATTTCAGATGATGAGGAAGAAGAAGAGTTTGTGGTTGACGATAGTGTCATACTCTACAGCACCGATGATGAGCTTGACAAATTACTAGATGATGTGGAAGAATTGAGGAGGGATCACAAAGAAAATACTTCTTCGGAGTTGAAGTCGAAAAGGAGAAACTTATTCACGAGAAAACAGAAACTTAGAGGTGAGGATAAAAAGAAGAGCAAAATAATGCGTAAAATAAAGGATAAACTGAAGAATAAAAAGGCCAAAGAAAACAAGATGAAAGGAAAGGCCGAGGAAAAGGCGAGAGAAAACGCTAAAAATAATGAAGACAGTGAGCCGTCTGGAAAGCAAAGATCTTCATCTCCAACTTCTCGTAAAGGGCTCAAGATCATCAGACAGCCACCAAAAAGACGTAAAATTTCCAAGTCAAAGGATGAAGCAAAAGCTGAAACATTATCCAAACCGTCAGAAAATGATTCTAGTGTTCTGATATATCCTAATAGACCCGAAACACAAGAACTCAAGCACGTGGATCTTTCGCAAGATGATGAGAATTCAAATGCTTCTACAGAAACTGATTCAGAATTTCAAAGGTTGTTCAAACAGAAAGTCGGAGAAGCTTCAAAATCTATTCCAGGTATTTCCAGATTTTCTGAATCTGATGAAAACAGTGAAGAAAGCAACCCAGGTTCTAGATTTCCACAACGTTCTTCTGAAAATGTCGCTAAAGCTGATGATAATGTGTTGTCTTCATCCAAGGTTGTTTCAAATGGTCCAGCTTCTTCCAATCCAAATCCACTCAGCAATGGTGCTAGTACAAATACATCTGTTGGAAAAAACCAAACAGAGCCTGAAAAACCAAAGACTTCTATACACATAGGCAGTATGAACGAGCCCTCTGAAGTTTTGGGATATTCAATTAAACCACCTGAATCTTTAGAGAAGTCACTTGGAACTTCCAGGGTACCTGATGCAACAGCTGCATCACCAGCACTCTCTTCAGATGTAAACTCATCAGATGAAACAGTTGAAGAAGAACATACAGAAATATTTTCTCATACTCTAAGATTACCAGAAGGGTCAAAAGATCAACAAACCCAAGAAAATCCCACCGTTGTTAACAATAACACCATTCCCAGAGAGCCAAAGGCACTTCGCACTTCTTCACCAGCTCATTTGCTCAGAGAAATACTACCTAATACACCAAGGGCAAGTCGTGATACTTCTCCACCAACTTTACCTGGAAAAACACTTCCTACTGGTGCAAAAAGAGGAACTGCTCTTTCTTCATTTAGTACTCTCATGGGTACATTAAATGCAGTCCCTACTGGTCCAAAAGGAGCTCCATTAATGCCCGTACAAACACCTCAGCTTCCTACTGGCCCAAAAGCACAGCGTGATCCATCAACATCACATTTTGGCAGAAACTCTTTCAATAATGGCCCCAAAACAGTATACCGTTTCTCCCAAAATTCTTTCCCCAACCAAAGCAGTCAAGTCCAGCAAAGAGTACCATTTGGAGCTTCGCAGCCTTCGCGTACATCCACTAACAATCATGTTAACAACAACATCCATCAAAGGAAGTTTCAAAATGGCTATGAACGTGCGACTCCCATTAGTACAAAGATCAATCCTATACAACAAAGACCAATCGCTGACAACAGTGTTGCTAATACTCCAGTTCCTGTTATCGATCAAAACATCAAACAAACTGATTCTTCAAGGAAGGAGGTTGTGGATCTCAGTGATGACAGCTCAGATTCTGATGATATGGTTTTGATAGATGAAGAGACTTTCAAGAGAGCCACCAGATCAGTATCCAGCTAATAATTTTAATTGCTATGTATTATATATAAAATTAATGACGAATAATGATTACAGTTTAGATTTAAAGCGTAGAATGCTAATACTGTAATGTTTATTAAGAAATTCTGTTTATTATGATCGTACCTTCATATATCAATTAAGTTTCTTTTCTCATTCATAACTATTTTGTATTGACAAATTGGCGTGGAATATTACCACATCTGTCTTTTCCAAAATTTATTTTCAAATCTTTAAAATCTTCATCAATTTTAATCTTATCAATTGCTAATATAGCATATGATATATTTGTAAAGTTGACAAAGACACAATTCTTTTCTAATAAATAGTTGATTTGTTCGATTTCACCATATTCGGACAATTTCTCTCTTAAATTTTCTTTGGAGAATTTAGGATTATTTACATCAATGTTACCAAGATAAATATTTCTTGAAGCACCAGAACTAACAGCCAATGTCAAGGCATTTGATAATGGTCCAGAATGTTTACCCCAGCCAATTTTGATTCTTTTATTATGTATGGTTAAACCATGAAGTTGACTCATGGCAAAAAATTGTGCTGCAGCAATTGGATCAATAAATGTTATGAAGCATACATGACGATCTTGTAAATATTTAACGTGTTGTAATAATCCACCTCTCACCACATTACAAATTTCTTCAATTTTGATATCTTTTGGTAAGTTACCCAAATAGACTGTTCTGTTACCCAAATTATTGGCACCACCAGCTGTTGTGGCAATAGCAGCAGCAGCAGCAGATTGTTGTAATAAAGTAGAGGAAATAAATTCTCTATCAGCGTTTGTGACGAGATGTTCCATACCTGGTGCTAATCCCAAGTATTGAGCAGCATTGTGTTGTTGAGTCTTGGTAATGAAAGCACATCTATCTTTACCATAGAAAATCTTCTTATCAGTATAGAATTCATTTTTTAAGCTCAAGTTGGAAACAACTTTAATAGCACTTAAAATTGAGCAGAAATGAACAAATGCGACACCTTTGTCATTCAAAATTTTGATTGTGTCAATGACACCATATTCTGATAAATCATTTTGTAGTTGTTCTTCAGTAATATCTTTTGGCAAATTACCAATGTAGACATTTCTAGTAGCACCATCTCTTTGGATAGCATTTAATACAACTGAAGTCAATGGGACATTTCTACCCCATCCTATTTTAATATCATTGTCTCTGATAGTTAATCTCTTCAAGATAGCATCTGAATGGAATAATAATGCACTTGATTTATCCAAAAATGAGATAAATGCACACATTTTATCAGTTAACAGACGAACATTCTCGATTATACCACTTCTAACGTGATCCAATAGTTCTTTTGGCGTTATATCAGCTGGAACATTACCTAAATAAACTGTTCTACTTGGAGCAACATCAACACCAGATGAAAGAGGATGGCCAGGATGTTGGCCAGCTTGAGGATGGAAATCCATACCACCATTTGAATCGTTACTGAATTGTGAGTTTAAGTTACCATTAGAATCGTTGAATTGACCATCCATGTAGAAGTCACCACCTTCGTTATGACTTGGTGGTAGACTCATAGAGCCTGGAGGAGCAGCCTCAGAGAATGCAAACTGACCATTTGGATTGTTTTGAAATTCATATTCTTGGGTATTAAGGTTGTTACCATTCACATTGTTGTTAACATAGTCTAAGCCATCATCAAATTGATAGTCTGGCTGTGGCTGGAATCTTCCGTATTGATTGGACATATGAGGTGAGTTGACAACTAGGTGTTGTGTAACCATGGGAGTGTATAGCATTTCATATGGGGTATAAGAAGCAGATTGCATTGTGATTGATTATGACGAGATCTGAAAATGTAGGCTGTACCTTTTAAGTAAACGATTGAGTAACAATTGCACAAAATTTGATTGATTGAAGGGCAATCTTGAAAGTTAAACCAGGGGAAACCAAAAATGAACGTTGAATTGAATGTAAGAACTGAAAATAAAAGTTGAGTTGGTTGACTTCAAAGGGTATCTATTGAATAAATCCTCACAAACCTAGGTGGGCTATATTCAAAATCCTAAAGCTGAGGAAAAATTGTGAAACTTCAAGTCGAAAAAGCGAAAGAACTGAAAAGATTCAGAAATGTAATCTTTTATTTTTTGGAACAGAAAAGTAAACGACAGTATCCGGTATGGATGATAAGAAATGAAGAATAGAAGAAGTGTATAAGTAATAAATCTATTTCAAGATTCGAAACGTTTCATGAAAAAAAAATACATCAACAAAAAAAATTCCTGAACCTTTTTGCGGTTTGTGCAACAGAGCTCAGATCACAAAACGATCGTCCAAATCCGATGAATTTTACGTGTTTAAAATGATTTAAATGGCTTAATAGTTGGTTGAAATTGATAATGGAGGCTATGGTTATCTAGTTTTGACTGATTTACCATATATTTAACGCGTTTTTGTGCTGTTAGTTCCATCCCTCGAGTTTTTCGAGCACTTGATTCAGAATGTTGATCTATTTTTACACTGCCCATTAGACAAATACCGAATCTGCAAGGGGGACACTCACTAAAAACAAAGACAATCTGGGTAACAAAACGGTCTTTTTAAGAGGTTGTGCTTCACTTAATTATAATTCTTCAACCGAATACCTGACTATGTATTTTTTGATTAGCCCAAATTATTGAATGCTGGAAGATTCAGATATAAGTTGTGTTTAATGTGATGTGGCTGGAGTCTCTGCACTTGTAACGAGGTTCTGTGCCATCTTTATTCATCTTCAGAATTATCTTCAGTATCATCACCAGCATTGGTATCAGACTGTGTATCAGTGCCTGTCTCGCTTACTGGTCTATTTTTAAGTTCCTCCTCATCCTCATCTGTGTCGTCATCAGCTACTGTATCTTCATCCGTTGCATCAATCATCTCTTCATCATTTGACACCTTCACCTCGGAAGGCTCATTTCTTTCTTCAATATCTTGAAATTTGAAGTGAATAGACTTTTCAGGCTCAGCTTTAATGGCATTTGTTTCCTCACCACCAACACTGTTCTCCTTCTTTACTTTGATTTCCTCCCTTGCATCTTCTTTCTTTACTGGTTCGTTTTCGTCCTGCGAGTCAGGTATGAACTCATCTTCATCTTCAGCCTTGATCTGAGGAAATTCCTTCTCCTTATTATGTTTCCGAAGTTTCTGAATACCCCTTTGTCTTTTTACCCCTTTGGCGGGGCTTTTCTTTTGTTTCTTTGGTTTTGGTTCAATATCGTTTTCTTCTTTGAAAACCTCTTCCTTTGCATTTTGGATGGCCAGATAATTGAAGTTGTCCTCATCTTCTTTGAATTCACCTTTTGTGAGATTAATATAATGGTCTTTTTTGCTATTCAAAAGTTTTGTCATTATTTTTAGATGGAGTCTTTGTTGTTGACGGGACTGTTCAACCAAATCAATTTGAAACTTCTTAAGTTGTTCTATTTCTCGTTTCAAGGATTCAGATTCAGTTCTCACGGCCGCAGATTCTCTGTACAGGTCCCTATTAGTATCACTCAAGATTTTGGACCATTCAAATAATTGATCAGCAAAATTGACATCTTCGGAGTCTAAAGGTTTCAGTTCCAATACCCCTAATACTCGACTGATTGAGTTTCCCAAAATTGATTTAAGTTCTAGCTCCAACAATGGTGCTCCATTCTGATTTGTCTCTTTACCACTCAAGCGTATTGTATCAATGGATTTCAAAGGCAAAGCATTGAACAGAGCTTGCAGGAAGAAGGTGGTCCATTCTGAATCTGTTTGGTCATTCTTCTTGTGCTTAAGTTTGATGATATCAGCTCGTCCCAAGACTTTCTGGAAGCTTGAGTCTCCATCAGTGAGTCTTAGCTCTACTTCTATATCTTCTTGATCCAATAAGTGATCAATTGAGTCCGACTTGGTGGATGCATGTAGGAACAAGTCCGTCAAGTCACTGTCCTCCACAACTTCTATGCTCAATCTGTTAGTTCTCTTCTCATTGGGTAATTCTCTCAGACATTAAATATCCTTACGGTAATCCAGCGGTAGCACTTGAACCAATTCAATCATAATAACGAGCGCCTTATAACTCAACAACGTTTAATGAAATGATCAATATTAATACTTAAAACAAGCTCTTTATTAGTTTAGCGCCAAAAAGATAAATAGATGTGTCGCCAACCGGATGATTTTATAGAGCAATTAATCTCATTAAGAATTCAAGCTTAAAGCCATTAAAGATTGTAATTATTAATAATTGTAACCACTGGCAGACCAGCAGTACGCCCTCAGATTAGACTCTATCACAAAGTATTCGTTGTTATTGAAACGATGAAGATTATCATCAAATAAAGATGAGTCCGGGTAAACTCATCGATGTGTGGCCCCTTCCAATGAGAAATGAAGAAAAAAAAATAGTGAAGAGGAAATAAGTATAGATGATTTATAATGTTTGATACTCGGTTAATTACAGAGGGAAACAAGGATTTAAGATGGTATGTTGTGATTTGATTGAAAGATATTATTCTGGGGATTACTAACATGTGTTTTTCTTACAGGGTTTCCACGAGCCACCAAAGAAGTTTAAGGCCCCAAAAGGTCCAAAACCAGTTCATCATAAGAATAAGAATACAATCGGTTTAGGTAGAACTATTGCCAATGTTAGAGCTAAGGAAAACCGAGTTGAATATTTACCTGATGGTGAAATGAGATTCACAACTGATAAGCACGAAGATAAATGGGTGAAGCTTAGATCAGTTACTCAAGAAAACGCATTAGATGAGTTCTTAAACACTGCAGAATTAGCAGATACAGATTTTACTGCTGATAAAAATAATCAAGTTACTATAATAAAAGTTGACTCTACAAAGAATCCATATTTATTAACAAATGATCAAGAGAAACGTATTAGTGAAATACAGCATGCTAATGAAAATAAATTAACAGTTCCAAGAAGACCAGCATGGGATGAATCAATGACAAGATTTCAATTAGATAGACAAGAAAAAGAAGCATTTTTGGAATGGAGAAGACAATTGGCACATTTACAGGAAAATAATGATCTTTTATTAACACCTTTTGAAAGAAATTTAGAAGTTTGGAGACAATTGTGGAGAGTTGCTGAAAGATCAGATTTAGTTGTTCAAATTGTTGATGCTAGAAATCCATTATTATTCAGATCTCCAGATTTAGATAAATATGTTAAAGAATTGGATTCACGTAAAAAGAATTTATTATTAGTTAATAAAGCAGATCTGTTAACTCCAAAGCAAAGACGTGCATGGGCCGCATATTTCAAATCTAAAGGTATTAATTTCACATTTTTCAGTGCTTTTGAAGCTAATCAACTTTTGGAGAAACAAGAATTACCAGATTATAAACCAGAACTAATAGAACAAGTTGAAGATAAAAAAGATTTAGATGACTCTACAAGAATTTTAAAGATTGAAGAATTAGAAGAACTTTTCATGAGAGAAGCTCCAGAACCTTTAACTGTACCACCAAATGGTAAAGCACCAATCTTACAAATTGGGTTGGTTGGTTATCCAAATGTTGGTAAATCATCAACAATTAATGCCTTAATTGGTTCAAAGAAAGTTTCCGTTTCTTCAACTCCTGGTAAAACTAAACATTTCCAAACTATTCATCTTTCTGATCAAGTTTTATTATGTGATTGTCCTGGTTTAGTTTTCCCAAATTTTGCATATACAAATGGTGAATTAGTTTGTTCAGGTGTCTTACCAATTGATCAATTAAGAGAATACACTGGTCCTACACAATTAGTTGCACAAAGAATTCCAAAGTTTTTCTTGGAAGCAGTTTATGGTATAGCTATACCTACAAAATCTAAAGAAGATGGTGGTGATGGTGTTCCAACATCTCAAGAATTATTAACTGCCTATGCTAGAGCTAGAGGTTATATGACACAAGGTTTTGGTAGTGCTGATGAACCAAGAGCATCCAGATACGTCTTGAAAGATTATGTGAATGGTAAATTACCATATGTTCATCCACCTCCAAATCCAGACAATTCACCTTTAACACGTGAAGAGAGAGCTGAATTTAATAAAGAGTTATATACAATTGATTCTTTAACAGAAAATAGAAGAGAACAAATTCTTTCAGCCATTAATGCAAAAGGTTTAAAAGATTTTGATTTATCTGAAGATTTAGCAAAACTTTCATTCTCATCTCATATTGCAGGTGATGATAAAAAGGAAGCAAGATCTGTTAATCATGGTGGTAAACAAGCTGCTATTTTCAATGCTACAGATGATTTAGATCGTGATTTTTTCAAAATGAATGGTTCTAAAGGTTTATTTTCAACACCTTTCCATAAAGTTCAAAATGAATCAGGATCAAATAAGAAACACAACAAGAAGAATAAATCCATTAATAAGAAAAAGAAGGCACTTGCCAGTGATTTCTAATGACATCTAGCATTGATTTTGTTTAAATTTTATTTGGTTAGGTTTTGTAATTTGTTTAAGGGAAATGCATATATAATACACAATTGAGTTTTTTTCTTCAATATCACAGCTACGTATAATAAATCCTAGTTAAAACACCTATATTTCGTAAACGCAATGAAATTATATAAAAAAACAAAGTGACACACAGTTACTGTGGTCATAATTATGTATATGTCAATAAAAATTAATCACTTTCTTCTTCATCACTTGATTCTTCTTCAGCTTCGTTCAACCATTCAATGAAAGGTTTAGCAGCTTTTTTAACTTTCTTTGAAATATCTTTTGAAACATATTTCTTTGAAACTTTTGAACCCCAATCTTTGATTGTTTCTTCATCAACAATTTCAGTTTCATAAACTTGTAATAAAATTTTTGAAATTTGTGGTAAAAGTTCAGGTTTATCAAGACCTAAAAATCTTTCTAACCCACCCAAAAATGCCTTTTCATGTTTTGGAGTAGTGATAATCTTGGATAATAAACCTTTATGTGGAGCAATTTGTTTAACAATGTTTTCATCAAATAAAGTTTGTGCAAGAACTTGAACAGTGTTAACATCATCAGCAATTTCTAATTCAAATGCTTTTTTGTAAATTTCAACATCATTTGGTAATTCTGATTTATCATCACCAAATTCTAATAACCATTCACCAAATTCATCAAATGCATTTTTTGGAGCACCAGAATCCAAATTCAAAGCTTCCAATTCTTGAGCTCTCTTACGAACAGCTTCTTCAGAAACATCAACGGCCCAATCATCATCTGCGATTTGAGCTTCTGGAAGAGCAGAAGCTTCAGCATTAATTTTTCTAGTTAAAGCATCATCATCAGAATCAGCACCTTCATCTTCTGGAGGAGTAGCTTGTTGTTTAGTACCAGCAGCAATATCACTAATGGATTTACCACCACCAACAACGTTAGCAGAAGCAGTAGCTGACTTCTTTTTCTTTGATTTTGCAGATTCAGGTGGATTTTTCAAGATATAACCAGATAATTTCAAACGTGGATCAATTCTTGTTCTTTGACCACAAGCTTTACAGTCTCTAATTAAATCATCATCTTTGGTGATGATGATATCAGTTTCTGGGTTCTTACAAGAACCACAAAGAACGAATTTATTAATGAATCCATCCAAATAATCTTGTAATTTTGGAGCATCATGAACACCATTAACTAAATAACGATCAGTGCCTTCATTCATGGAAGTTTGAGCACCTAATTCAAAACCAAAGTATTTGATAATATAAGTTGCTGGTCTACCTAATGCACGGGCAACTTCAGAAGTGTTGACAACAGCAGTTTTGATACCATTACCACGACCTTCAATTTTTGATTGAATTGGAGGCATTTTATAACGATAAAATGGATCGGTATTATCACGACAAATATTGATGAATGACATGATGGATTAATTCTTTTTTTTAATAATGGAGAGTAATGTTATGTAAATTCTTTCAAGATCGAGTGTTCCTTATTATAAGATTACACAATGAATGTTGAGTGTAATGAGATGATTGAACAGGTATTGATTCAAGTATTTTGGACAAAAAATAATTCATAAAGATGCTTTCCCTAGTTTTGATTACTTTGAAGAAGCTATTGATTGAATTAATTTCTTAAAAGACTTTATCTGATTTGAGGTTATAATCTGTTGCAAATTGCGGTTAAGATCAAAGAGTCCGAATAAATTTAAAAATTAAGAAATAGAGGTAATGTTCACAAGTTATCAAAATTTCTTATTCAATGATGTATAAACCACAGTGCTGGATAATTGGGATCTTGTATCTCTTGAAGCAATGGGACCAATAAACAAGGAGTAGTTGTACAATAAAACTGTTTTATAATGGCGTTCATGCTGAATTTTGTAAAACTTTTCAGCTTCTTCAGCAAAAAAAAACCTGGTCCTCGGAATTGGTCTTTAAAAAATGTCACATGACCACGTTTGTTCAAAATCCGAGGGTTTTTACAACGTTGAATAAGATTAGAAAGGAATATAATAACTATTTGATGTTTGATGTTTGTGTTGATTGATTAACTGTTGGTAATTGAGTGATGTCAGTGGAGAATAAGTTATTGGATATCCACAGATTGGGCATATATGCCACTTTCACACCGGAACAAATCTCATCAACTTATGCTTTATTAGTGAATTATTTGAATTTCAATATAACTAGTATTCCATCAATCAAATATTATGACCTTTTAGAATTACAATTTTATTTATCGTTATTATCAAACAGGGATGTGGAGGCAAAGACATGTCTTGATAGAATCATTGATAAGTTTGGTGATCGTGACAGTCAAAGAGCATCTGTATTAAAGGCAACATATCTTGAAGCTACTCTTGATACTAAAACTTCAATTGATTATCTTAGTAAAAGAACAAAGAATGAATTATTATGTTTGAAAAAAAGAGTTGCATTGAGTAAAAGAACTACTAGTCAAGCAGATTATATCAAAGCTTTGAATGGATTTTTAAATATATCTCCATTAGATCCAGAAGTTTGGTATGAATTAGCTGAAACTTATTATGAAGTTGGTCATTATGAAAAGGCAGTTTATGCATTACAAGAAATTTTACTTATTTTACCATTTGCTTATAATATTTTTGCCAGAATAGGGGAGATAGAGCATGTTATTTTCAAAAGAGATGGTGATGTGGAATCATTAGTTTCATCATTAAAACATTTTTTAAGAAGTGTTGAACTTTCAGCTAATTATATTAGAGGATGGTCAGGCGTTTATATTACATCTAAAGAATTGAATGAATTGGATGTAAAGAAGTTGAAAAATGTGAAAATTAATCATACAAGACTGAGGGAAGTTTCAGCAAAGAAATTAAAAGATATAATTGAAACTAAAGGTTCCAATTCTGATGATTTAAAACTTGCAGAAAAAATCTTAACTACATTTTAGATTTTCTTTTGGGATGAAATGCACTGTACATTAGTTTGAAAGAATTTTATAATGTAGCATAATCAACTATTGTTTTAACAACTGGTAATCTTGACGCTATCCAATTTTGATCTCTTAAAAATGCTCTTGGATCACCAGCCAGTGGTGATATTTTTTTCAAGACATCTTGATAATTAGCCTCTTGTTCCTTATATTCCCTAATGACCAAATTTTCATTAAAATCAACATAAACTCTTGTATCACGAACTCTAAATATAACATTATCAACTCTAAGGAAAAATCTTGATAATAGCAATAATCTTTCAGGCATGACTCTTATTTTACAACTTAATACTGAAATCCCATTATCACCTAATTCATCTTCATAAAGAACCATATCATCGAAAAATAAAATTGGATCTGGTTTTTTCAATTTATCCAATGGGATTTGTCTTTCTAAAGATTCTTCAAGATTTGTTCCCTCTATTAAAGAACCTCGATATGTTGTTGTATAAGTCCAATCAAAAGGTTTAACTATCCCCTTTACATCATCAGTATTTGTCTTTCTTGTACTAAACCATTCTTTTGAATATGAAACTTGTAATAAATTCTCACCTGTTGTATCAACAAGACTTAATGCATCAGGTGTATTAAAAGATATATGGAAATTTTTAGCCTTATTTTTAATCTCCATTTTATTATGACCAAAAATCATTTCTGGAATAGGTATTCCTAATCTATCTTGTTCTGAATCAATTTCATCTGATGATAATATTGGTTTTTTAGTTGTATAAATTTCCCAATCATTTATTGATATTGATGGAGTTTCAATCAATGGGAAAGAAGCAACTGGAGAAGGTATAATAACACGTCCACAATGTGCACATTGAGGATTTGTACATTGTTCCTTATTATGATTTTTAGCAGGAACTGATATTTGGGGCCTTATTGAACTTGTTATAGGTAATGGAGTCCCCGTGGTTTCAACAGGTGGTTCAATTGCTCCTATATCCAATGGTTGTCTCTGTACACGACTTGAGCTATTGGGTATATAATTTGGATTCACTGAAGGAGGACCTCTTGCCCTAGTTGTGGAGGCAAACATCTCTCTTGCCTTATTGATATGTACTGTATGTATCCCACCACCATAAGGTCTTTGATCATTCCTCTGATTTCTCTGAGCTGTTGAATCCAAACCACCACTTGGTCTAGTTGTTGAAGGCAATGGCGAAGTACTCTTTGGCACGGTGAACTTGTCTTTATCGCCCATTTTTTTGTATTGTCTTTTCGCAATTGAATTGAGCAAATTTGTATAGTTAAGAATTTTAGTTGTAAACGATTTAATTTTAACCTTTTCTCAAAAAAAGGTGATGTTTTTTTTTTGTTTTTTCATGGAACGACACCAAATAACTATTGATTTAAAATAGATCAAACAGAGACACAATGAGAGTATTAAGAAAGCCTGGAGTATCGATAACGCTATCTGTGCTTGTGATAATATGTTTTTATTACTTCACTAGAACAACATCCAATTTACAGGAACCAAAACCGTTGAAACCGGATCAAAATACATCATCATTAGTTAAAGATGAGGAATCTACAGTGGATATCCCATTCATGCCCAAGATGGCGAATGAAACCATAAAGTGAGTAATATCGATGTTATAGTGTGATCCTGACTAACCTTTTTATGTTTTAGGGCAGAATTGGGTCGTTCTTCTTGGAAAGTAAGCTGTTTCTTATCACCACCTCATCGAGATGATCCTCACTAACACTACATATAGTTATTCCACACAATATTGGCAAGATATCCAGATACACCAACACCAGCTGAACGTGAAACTTTAGAACAATACATCTATTTATTTGCCAAAGTGTATCCTTGTGGAGATTGTGCTAGACATTTCATTAAATTATTAGATAAATACCCACCTCAAACATCTTCAAGAACTATAGCTTCAGTTTGGGGTTGTGATATTCATAATAAAGTAAACACAGCATTGAAAAAGGAGTTGTACAATTGTGCGAATATCATTGAAGATTATGATTGTGGTTGTGGAGATGATGAACCTTTTAAAGGTGAAGAAGTTAAAGATAAGAAAGGGATAGTTGATCAAGATCACTTAAAATTTGAAGTTGAGAAAGAAAATAAGCAATTGGGTGGTTAGTTATAAAATACAAAATGGTTTGAAATGGCGTTAATTATTATTATTTCTAGTAGTATACATTATTTTATCATATTATTTTATCACATTATAGTACAACAACCTTGATCTTGAGCTGTATTTGATTTTTGTTGAAATTTATTATTCCTAAATGGATTTTCACCAGGTTGTAAATGTCCCCATATTTCAGGTATTGCATAATCTTTATTACTTTGTGTATAATCTATTATAGAATAACTTGCATTTGAAGCATATATTCTTTCTTTTGAAAGTGTTTCTTTTAATCTATTATTTAATTCTGTTATTCTTTTCAATTTTAAAGCTAAAAGTTTCTGCTGTACATTTCTCTTTGCTGGAGAACTATGTTGACTAAATGAGCCATTATTGGTTAAAGGGGTAGACGGTCCAGACATTATATCATGGACATTGATGATTGAATTATTGATTGTGTCTATATCTTTACATATTTCAAAGATAGCTTTTTCACACTTTTTAAAGGTAGCCTCAAAATCTTGAAACCTTTTTTGAATCTTGATTCGAATCTCTGAAACGTCTAATGTAATCACAACATCCAGACACCACAAAGAAAATCCGCGAATTAAGCCACAAATTTTGTTCAAATTGAATTATTGAATAAGTTAATAACTTCAAATCACTTTTATAAATTATATACAACAGAATTAAATATGGTGAGTTGGAATAATTACCATAAAGTAATCCATATTCTAACAGTTTAGGAACACCCAAGTTTTACTTTATCAGGATTAGTCTTAATTGGTGGTATTGCCGGTTATGCGTAAGTTTAAAGAATTAACACACTTTTGTGATTTTGCAACTAACAGTGTTAATAGTAAAAAGAAATCCATCCCATCTTTAGCAGCTGGTCTTGTCTTTTCAGCTGCTTTTGGTACTGCTGGTTACTTATTAAAGAAAAATGCTGATTATGGTTTAGAATTAGCATTAGGTTCATCATCTTTATTATTAGCTGCTGGTATTTCAAGAGGTATCCCTGTTAAATTTAGTAAACCAATTCCAATTGTTTTAACAACTTTAGGTCTTTTAGGTACAACTTATTATGCCAAAAAATATAATGAATTTTATCCATTATTTTAATAACAATGGTGTATAGGTTCGGCTTGTAAATAAACAAATGTCTACAGATATAGTATCGTAAAAAAACGTATGTAACTTCAAATTAAAAACATAATATAAAACCGTTATAACCTTCCCGTAAGATCCTGCAATAAAATTAACCAAACCAAGTAATCAAGTACATCATGATGTACTAAATGCAATTACCAAATGCTAAATGAGAGTAGAGTATTCATGATGACATCTACAACAATTGACTTGGACGTCTTGATTGAACATCGTTACTGACACTGTTTGCTCTACTTGGAGTAGCTGAAACTGAGTTACTAACTGGTGAAACGTTTGGAATAATAAATGGTTTTGAGATTTCTGATGAAAGAACCAAGAATTGTTGAGCAGCCATTGTGTATATAGTGATTGATTTGTTTGTTTGTTTGTTTTAATAAAGCTTATGCCTTTGATGAATAAAATAGACTAGATTAACCAAAAACAGAGGATTACAACCTCTTTATATAGACAAATTTCCACTTCCCGTTAATTACAAACCATTTCAACCACATTGCCTTCCCGTTTCTGATTAGTCATGGTGGAGGTCATTCCGGGACGCACCCCAGGCTGAAAATTTTGCCTGTTGAGATGACTGAGAAAATGACCTTCTAGGTTGATGTCATCGGTGGGGGCACGGGCAGGGTTTGGGCAGGGGATCAACTCTCTAGACAGAGAATGAGGTAATAGGGGTTAGACAGAGACACCTCCCTAGCGTATCAGATTAGCCGCTGGAATGAAACAGAATTATGAGGTCAATCAATTTACAATTTGACATGTGTATGGGCCTAATTAACAGGCTACATTAATGGTAGATCCTGTCCGTTTAACACCTGTTGGATCAACTACAACCCCTAGCCAATCCAGTGTACAATTCCCTTATCCAGATCTCTAACTGGCTCTACAGTAAAGAGGAAAATTTTTTCACAATTTACCATCACGTCAAAAGATGACTACGTTTGATTAACGATAAAAATATTTAGAGCTTGTCAGAAATCTAACGTTTAACTTGAGCGTAATTTCCGTGGGACAAATACAGCTAGGTACTAGGTAGGCATCTCGTGGGGGAGGAATTGGACACGGCACGCACCGAGCCACCGAGAGAGTACCGAGCCTGCCGTTAGGCGGAAGAGTACTGCCTAACTCCAGACAGACCCAAATAGCCTATAGATACCTTTCCATCAATCCATAATTGAGTAATCTACCCCGGGTTTAACAATTCAATTATCATTAAAATGGTGTCATAATTCAATTAATAGCCTACGTAATGTACTCACATCCCACTCTTTTGTATCCACACCTCTCTTAATAGAACAAGTTAATTTCTTAATCAGTTCCACTACCGGTACATTATAGTCATGATTTGCCTAGTCATCTCTAAGCCAGAAAATTTTTCTGCACATTGATCGTTTACAATTCCTTATTTAATTATCCACCAAAAAGCCTGATCGGGAAACTTACCTAATCGGGTCTTTTTTTCTACATTTTGACGTATATCGTAGATTCATTATAGCTATTGGTTATAAGGTACTTCTATAGATCATCATTTAATTTCACTTGAGTTGGAAACGCATTATTTTTACTTAGCACAAGTACTCCATTAGTATGGGAAAGATATCCTTTAATATGACCACTATAGATCAAATTAGCCAAAATACATTCAGTTTCATCTGTTGAAAAAACTTGAATCATTTTATTCTTTCTTTCAAGATTTGGATTATTTGTATGATGTAATGAAAATTCTAATCCTCTAGCAATGATAGGAATACTTAAATGTGGGTGTGAATCTCTCATGATGTAAATTTTCTTGATTAATTTTAAAATAACAAAAGTTCGAAGATTTTCCAATACTAAATAAAGATTTTTCCTTAGAAAGAAAATTTCTAAACTTTCAAAAACTCTATCAAATGTTTTTAAATCACCACTTAATAAACTTTGTAATATTTCAGAATAAATGGTGTAATTTTTTTTAAATAATCTTAAATTTGTTAAATTTGGATATTTCTTTGTTATTAAAAATTTTAATGGAATTAAATAAACCAAAATAGATTCTTTATGCTTCAAATCAACTCTTGAACATAATTGATACGCATATTTAAATTTCAAATATGCTGTTTTGAAATCACCTTCACCACATGCTATAGCACCACTATAATAGAGATAAGTTATAGCTTGAGATTTATCAATTTGTGAAAGATCTGGTAATTCTCTTTGTTTAGAAATCAACACTTTCTCCATATTTTTGGCAAGATCTCTATTTTGTAATTTAAAATAAATCTTTAATTCTTGACCAACAAAGAAATAAACACTATTTCTTCTTGATTCAAAAACTTCTTCATTTCTATCATTTAAACATAATTTAAAAGAATTATGTATAGTTCTAGCAGCTTTAATCAAACAAGATTCATGTTCAAAATCCCCTTTCTTCTGTGTTATGAAATCAGTTGGATTTTTTTCTATATATTCATCAGCTTTTATAGCATATTGAATTAAATTTTTTGTAACAACAATTAAAGATTTAACAATCCAAACAGTCTTTGTCTCTGCAAATCTATTTAAATTCTTCAAGAGATCATTAGCAGCATTAAACGAATCAACAACCATATATGAATTGATTGCCTTGTTTAAACTGACATATGAAACCAATATATTCTTATAATCATTAAGTATTGTATGATCATTTTCAATAGTTTTTGGATCTAAATTTGCAACATTTCTGAAATTCGAACAGCCTGCTAACAAATAAGCAAGTCTATCACCATCTTCTCGTCCCAATCTATCCACCAAGTGATGAATTGTATCCATTGTTAATGATACCGCGCGTATGTAACTATCAACTATCAACTTGTTGTATTGAATCGTAGCTTACTTGAATTTGTTTAAACTCATTTGGTGTTCTGATGTTTATGAAATCTCCACGGGCTTCGTAACCAATTTCCTCGAGCTCGTTCGTGTTTTTGTTTTACCCGATTAGGAATAGTAATGAGCAGATCTAGACACAATTTATGAATCGGTTAAAGGAAAAAAAGAATGAAAGGTGATGATACTTCTATAACTGATTGTGAATATTGGGAGAGTATTAGCAATGGCTTTGGAGGTTATAGAGAACAAGAAACCAATGAGTGTTGGTAAAATTGAATCACCAAGAAGACAAAGAATTATTAGTGAGTCAACTGGTTTGGCTAAATTCAACATTACTCAAAAGATTCAAGAAAGAGATGAATCTAATGAAAAGTTTGCTCAATTAGAACAGAAAGTTGCAAATGAGATAAACCATGATACCAAAACTAATCATAAATTTGGATTAAAATTATCATCAACAACTTCACCTATAAGATCTAAAGATTCTTCACCGGTGAAACCAAAAAGAGATCATATTGGTATGATTAATGATAATTTAATGCTTGAGCTGGCCTCAAAGCAAAGAGAAGTTCTTGAATACAAGACCCAACTTGAACAATTGAAACTAAATTTACAAAAATCTGAGAAAGAATTATGGGAAATTGAAAAAAAATGTAATAGAACAACTGCATCTACATTACCACCTGCATTATCACCAATTAGACCAAGAATATCTAATAGAATCCCACAACAAAATTCCAAACCACAACAAAATTATCAACAGCATTACCAACCTAGATCAGTACAACCAACAACCATAAGGCAAAAACCTTCAATAAGTACTTTTAAAGCAAGTATTGAAGCAAATATATCATCATCAACTGATAATTTTGAAAGATTAAAGAAAAAAATTTCAATAACACAATTAAATTCAAGACCTTCATTAATGAATTTAAAATCATTACAAAAAGATACTAATGATATGTTTAATAAAGGATTACATGCTTTTACAAATTTTAAAAGTGAATTAATGAAAGTTAATAATAATCCATCAGAAGAAGATGATGATGATTATGAAAGTGATGTAAGTGATTATGGTTGTGCAGATACTAGTGATTATCAACTTGCTGTTAAATAAAATACATAATTAAATATACTTAATATGACAATTTTCTATTAGAAATTATAAAAGAAATCTTGTAGACTTTTAAATGATGAATGGGTTCTTATTTATTTAAATGTTTGAGAAACAATTAATTGAGTTGCTTTTAAAGCAGCAAAACGAACATCTGCACTTTTATGATTTAATAATTCCATAATTCTTGTTTTTTTATTATTATCAGTCAAGATATCCACTGCATGAGAATCAAGTTTTAGAATTTTTGAAATATCATTAAGTATAAATTTAAAATTATTTGAATTATTTTGATCAGTATCTAATAAATTAATTAATTGTTTAAAAATTTTATAACCTGAATCTTGAAATTTTGATAAATTATCAATGAAAAATTCATCATTTGAATGAGTTGGTGAATTTGTAAAATTTTTGGAATTAAGTTCTTGAAGATATTCATCAAAACTTGTTAAATGATCATAAATTCCTTGAATTTTTTCAGTTAAAAATTCAAGATCTTCAACTAATTCATCATCTGACCATTTTCTATTTTTTAAATTATTTAAAACTGGAATAATATTCCCAATAAGAATTAAATATTTAATATTATTTTCTGAAGTCTTGGAATCATTTGGAATTGATGTAATATTATTTAAAATTGATATAATTAATCTAATAATTTTTTCTTTAATTGAAACTTTAACTAAATTAATTAATTTTAAAAAATCATTTTGATAAATTTTTGAAAATTCTTTTAATGTATTTGTATTAAAACTTAATAACCAAATTGATAATAAAATTTTATATTGAAATTGAATTTTTTCAGTTGAATTACTTAATGAAACACCATCTAAATTTCTAAATAATGATGTAACAAATGAATCATTTGAAGTCCAATAAATTGATCTATATGATTTTTTAGCTAATAAATCACTTGTTAATTCAACTGAAAAATATTTTAATTCATCACTTGTTGCTTCCAATAATGTATGTAAACTTTGGAAAGTTTTCAAAACAATTGAATCATTTTTTGGTTCAATTTCAGGTTGAATTAATAATGTTGTTAAATTAAATAAACTTAAAAGTCTTATTATTTCATCATTATTATTTAATAATTTAACAAATGGATTTAATACAACATCTGGATTTTTGGCATTTAATTCAATTAATTTATCAACAAATTTACCATTTGATAATAAATCACTAATTAAAACCAAAACATATTTTTTAACATCATTTCTTTCAACAGGTAATTCTTTATCAATTAAATTAATTAGCGTGGCTGTATAACTATCAAGATGTTCTTCATCAACTATTTTAGCAATTCTACCTTTAATAGTGGCACCCTCTAATTCAGTTAACTGCTTAGCTTCTTGAACTGTAAGTAATTCACTTCTGGCAAATCCATCCCATGGTATAGTTTTTGATCTTATAGCTGTTCTATAATCTTCTAGATAAGGACTATCCAATTGAAGTTTTTTGTGCTATGAAAGCTCATGTTAATAAGTCAATTCGTAAACAATATAGCTACCATCAATTTCTAATACTCACTGTCCCAGAATCACTCATCTCTAACCAATTCCTCCAATTCTATCAATTCTAAGTAATCCCACACCACTGTTATCACTTCAAAATTCATAAATCCCTTTCAGAATTCTCGAAAGACAGCCAAAAACAGACGGGTAACTAATACTTATTCCGACCTATTTTTCAATCACATGACTTTATTTACCCTCGGTTCCTGTCAAAAGACCTCTGTCCTTGTTTCACGTGTCAGTAACTGCTATTGTAGATCGCGGGAAAATTGAATACCACACTGATAATTGATAATAATTGAGAACATTGCTAAAGAGTGTTTATAAGGGATAGGATAGTTGGATTCTTGATAGAAGGTTGATTAGATGAAAAGTAGATTACTGGATATTATAGATTGGGGCATTGTTGAAGATGAAGATACTTCGATTGAATCAAAAATTAATTGGTGCTTTAACACTTGGTATAATTTCATTAATTATTATTATTTCAATATTTCATTATGAAATAACTCCAGCATCTTTACAACAAACATTTCAATTAGATAAATTTATTAACCTTAGTAATAATCAATCACATTTCCAATTGGTACCCGAGATTAATGAAGTTAATTTAAATTATGATTCAATTAAACCAATTATAAATGAATATAATCAAGATAATATTGAAATTAAAATTGATGAATTTTATTTATTTAAACAATTTTTATCACAAGAAATTTTTAAACCAATTCTTGAAGAGAAAAACATTGCCAAAGTACCAAGTCTTAATAATAAATGGCATTATGCCAATAATAGAAAATCTGGACATTTTGCAGGTCCTGTAAAAGAATCTTATAAACAAGATCCTATATATACAAAAGAATATTTATTAAAATATTTACAATTAAAACCAAAAGAATTAACAAATTTGAAAAAATCTCATCAATCAATTATTAAATCATTACCTAAAAAATTCCCCAATATTGTTGAAAATGGATGGGAATCAAGTAATTCAAGAAAAAATGGATATGTTTATGTTGGAGGTGCACATTTTAATTATTTAATTTTATTATCAATTAAATCATTAAGAGATTCAGGTAGTGTATTACCTGTTGAAATTTTATTACCAAAAAATTCAGAATTTGATATTGAAATGTGTAATTATATTTTCCCAATTTATAATGCTCGTTGTATTGTTATTGAAGATTATATTACTAAAGATACAAGTAAAAAAATCAGTAAATATCAAATGAAGAGTATTGCATTATTAATTAATTCATTTCAAAATGTTATGCTTTTAGATAGTGATAATATGATATTAAAAAATCCAGATTATTTATTTTTCAATGAACCATTTATTTCACAGGGTTTTATTTCATGGCCTGATTTATGGAGAAGAAGTACATCACCATTTTTTTATCAAATTTCTGGAATTGAAGTTAATGAAAATAAAAAAATTCGTAATTCATATTGGCAAGTTTTCAAAGATTCCGCGGAAAATATTGAATTTAATTCTGATTGGATTTATTCATATCATGATTTAGAAGGTTCTATTCAAGAATCAAGTTCAGAAAGTGGTCAATTATTAATTAATAAAAAAACTCATGCTAGAACTATTTTCCTTTCAACATATTATAATTTTTATGGACCAGATTATTATTATCCATTATTAACACAAAATTCTCATGGTGAAGGAGATAAAGATACATATATAGCAGCAGCACATTCTTTGGGGGAAAGTTATTATCATGTTGAAGAATATGCACGAGACTTCCATAAAAATCACAAGAAGGTTAAATTTGGTAAACAAAGAGATATAATTGGTATTGGACAATATGATCCAATGATTGATTATAAACAAGTTTCTACACAATCAATTAAAAATTCAAGAAATGAATTTAAATATTCATCAAAAGAATCAGTTTGGGAATTTAAAATTTGGAAAGAATCAGAATTAATGTTTTTACATTGTAATTGGCCTAAATTATATACATGGGATTTAATTAATTCCAAGGGGTTAAGATCATTCAAGACAGGTTCAGGTTCAAGACAACGATTATATGATGGATTAATTGATGAATTAAAAGGACGAGATTTTGAAAAACAAATTATTGGATATATGAAGTGGTATTTTTGTCAACATAAAGATATGAGAATTAAAGGAGTGTTTAATATTGATTTTGATCAATTTTGTATTGAATTAGGTGAACATTATAAATGGTTAGAAGGACATGTTTATTGATCTTATATCTTAACCCATTAATATAATATCATAGATAGATCTATAGTGCTTACATAACTAATAAATTTATCAGGCGGTTGATTTTAAGATAAGGAAAAGTTTATAGTGATGTCTCGAATAATTTATGGACAAATTACAAATCCCTGTTAAATAAGTGGATAACTCCATCCCTTTTAGATAAGAAGGATATACGAGGAGTCAATCTACATCTTATCTTATCAGATTAAACAAAAACACATTAACAAAGGGGTAAATACTCTTTTTTTAGATATCAAATCTATTCAGATAATTCTCTTTGGAATTCTTTGGACATATCAGCATCAGCAATTTCACCAATAATAGTTTCAGCAATAATACCAGTAACTAAATAAGGATCAATATTTGAAGCAGGACGACGATCTTCAAAATAACCATAACCTTCTTTAGCAACAGATCTTGGGATTCTAATTGAAGCACCTCTATTAGCAACACCTGATGAAAAAGCAGTCATTGAAGCAGTTTCATGTAAACCAGTTAATCTTTGATCATTATCAGTACCATATAATAAAATATGTTCTTTATGACGTTTAGCTAATTTTTCAATAGCATCTTCAATATATTTTATACCACCTGGTTGTCTCATTGATTCAGTAGAAACATTAGTATGACAACCAGCACCATTCCAATCACCTTTTAATGGTTTTGGATGGAAAGAAATCTTTACACCAAATTCTTCAGCAACACGATGTAATAAATAACGAGCAACCCATAATTGATCCCCCATTTCAATACCAACACAAGGACCAACTTGAAATTCCCATTGAGAAGGCATAACTTCAGCATTAATACCACTAATATTAATACCGGCATAAAGACAAGCTCTATAATGAGCTTCAATCACATCACGAGCATAAACTTTACCAGTACCAACACCACAATAATAAGGACCTTGAGGAGCTGGGAATCCACCTTTTGGCCATCCATAAACATTATCAAATTGATCAAATAATGTGTATTCTTGTTCAAGACCAAACCAAACTTTTTGAGATTTATGAGCATCCATTAATTTAGCACATTCATGTCTATGATTAAATTTATTTGGAGTACCATCATTATTCCAACATTCAGCTAAAACAATAACATTATCACCACGTCTAAAAGGATCTGGATAATAAGCAACTGGTCTTAAATAAACATCAGAATCATGACCTGGAGCTTGATTTGTTGAAGAACCATCAAAATTCCATTCTGGTAAATCATCAACAGAAGTTATCTTTTTAGTTAAAGAACGACCTTTTGAACGAATTGAACCTGAACCATCAATCCAGATATATTCAGCAATTAAAGTACCTCTTTGGTCTAAAGTGAGATATTTTTGTAATGTTGCTGTGTTTTCAGTTACACCTGACATTTTGTTGTATTGTAAATCTATTTTTTTAGTTAGCTATAGCTAAATATTTGTTATAGCAAACAATCTTCTATAATAAATCTCTTTAAGAAATTATTATTCTTTAATCGTGTATTTATATATTTCCAAGTCTGAGTCAATCTGAATTTCAAGGGCAATTTAAAATAGAAAATTTTAATCACAGAAATGATCCTGGTTGGGGCCACGTGAGCACTACACTAAACCATTTAAAAAGCCTTTAAAGAAGATATAAAGAATAGATTAAATGGGATATTTATGATATATATATATATTATCATCACCATCGGATAATATTATTCAACCATCGTTATATTCATCTATTCAATCAGTTGTTGTTCAATGGTTGTCTGTCCAATGTCCCTATTACCCAAATTTGTCTGATGGCTTTTCTCAAACGTCTTCTGATTGGCTGAGATAACCAAAATAATCAGTCATACAGTGAGTGCTACAATTAAAGCTATCCATATTCTCATAACATTAATTAAATATTCAATCAACTATTTTCACGTAAAATGAACAACAATAGGAACTATAATAACAATCAATAATATAATAACAACTGCAACAAGACAAAATCTCATCTTCATATCTTTTAACCACATTTGTTTACGTACTCTATTAGCACCTCTTCTAAATCCTTGAGCACTAACTGCTAAATCATCAGCTTTATTCTCAATCGAACTCAAATTATCTCCACGTCTGGCAACTTTATCAATATTTTCTCTCATGATTCCCACTGTATCATCAATTTCCTATTAGGTGTTAGTATAATTACTTAATTAATGAATATTGTAGAACTCCACTACAACAAGATCCATATATTAATACTCACTGATTGTAAGGCAGCAGTTCTGGAATTAGACTGTGTTTGTGTCTCCCCTGATGGGATATATGGATCATAAGGTACTGAAGATGACATTAGGGGCAATAATTAACTATCAACAACTAAATCAATAATCTTTTGGGTAAATTAATTAAATCAATGATATAACTAGTCTTGTAATAATCCAAACAACTAATAAAGAATTCTATCTTTAACTTTATCAATATAGTTGTCCTTTATTGAATCGTTTTAATTTGTGTTTAAATCGTGAATGTGTTGTCCTTTAAAAATTGTTTTTCTAACTTGATTTTTTTTCGTTCTGCCCGGTACAAAAAGGGTTTACTCAAAGGTAACTACTTGAACAACTTCAATATATATTAATAAATATCCTTTTAATAATTTGTAAGATTATATATATTTAAATATCAATAATCATCTCCCATAGCCCTATAGTCATCTCTTATTGAATTCCAATTCCCGTATCCGTCAATACTGTTAGAATCATTATATCCGAGGCTCTGTCATTAAAAATCTGACAAGGTAAAAAAATCAATCAATACATCTTAACTATATAGAACGTTATATCATAAATACATCCATGAGATTAATACGATCAATAAGATTCTTATCAACAATGTCATCACCAGGACCTATAGAAGAATCAATAAGAACAAAATTAATTAAAGAATTTGATCCAATATCTTTAAAAATTAGAAATGATTCTCATAAACATTCACATCATAGAGCTTTACAAGATGTTGAAAATAAAACAGAATCTCATTTTATGATTGATATTGTTAGTTCAAAATTCGCGGGTAAGAATCAACCAACAAGACATAGATTAATTTATTCACTTTTAAAAGATGAAATTGATAATAAAGGTGTACATGCATTACAAATGAAAACTAAAACTCCAGAAGAAATTAAATAGGCTTATATATTTAAATATATTTATTCATCTTTTAAAAATTCTTCATATTCTTTTTCATCTTTTAATAATTCAATTTTTGCATTTTCATCAATTTTAATTTGAACAATCCAACCTTCACCTAATGGATCTTTATTAACTAAAGGTGCACTATCATTTAATTCTTCATTAATTCCAATAATCTCACCCCCAATTGGTGCATAAATATCATTGGAACTTTTAACACTTTCAATTGATCCAATAATATCTCCTTGAACAATTGATTCTCCAATTTCTGGTAATTCAACATATGTAACATCACCAATTGAATTTGATGCATATTTTGTAATACCAACAAATGCTGTATTATCTGGATGAACTGCAATCCATTCATGATCTTCTGTAAATCTAAGATTAATTGGTCCATTAGAATATTTAGAAACTAATGATTCTGGATTTAATTTATTTTCAGGAATTGTTGATTGATATCTAATTGATGATAATCTTAATTGATTAATAACATTAGTTCTAATAAATGGAGTTCTAATTGATGATTTAACTAAAGTTCTGGAAAACATTATGATCTCTCTAAAATAATAAATAAATTATAACTAGTTGGTATTAATAGGAGTAAAAAAAAAGTTTTGATATCAGTTATATTAACTGCTGTTTTTTTCTTCCCTGGTTATATCATATCCCGAGTCAAATGATTTTTTGGCTTAACGGAACGCATTTTGACTCGGGCCGCCAATATGCTGGAAGAAGCAAAAAAATGGACGAGTTGGGAGTCGAACCCAAGACCTTTCGCATGCTAAGCGAACGCGCTACCAACTACGCCACACGCCCGAATTTTTAACCGAAAAAGTCGTTGAAATCTCGCGACAAATTTAACGGCAATTGGTAGGGCCACCCAAATTTAGTCCGGCAAAATTTGATATTTATAGCTGCCAAAGGAAGAGGGAAAAAGGACAGTTTAACTATCATTCAAGTTATTAAAGGTATAAAGTAAATTAGATAGTATGAGATTTGCTTTAATGTTTTATCGGAGCATCTATTGTAGTAAAGCTGTAATTAAATAATTTTTTTATTACAGAAGAGCCGGGATTTATAGTCTTCCTGGGTTACTAATGCAAAAGCTAGTGGAACTGATTTTTCATTTCCTAGTTTTGCATTCAAAACGAGAAGAACTCTTAAAGAGTCTTCTTTATTTTTCAGTGACTTTTTAAGCTTGCAGTGAGTTCCATCACAGGACAGCGTCACAGCTTTTTCACTTATCAGACACTCATCGATTTTAGTCTGAAAAAATATGAAATTCGGCACGTTCTTTTCTATTTGTTCTGCATCCAGCTGAAGATTTGAGAATCTTTTCATAATTTCTTCTGGTATCTCAGAAAGTGGTTTTTCTGATCTCTTTTCTCCGGTGTATATTTGGCATTCTTCTTCCATTTCACCTTGGAAATTGACTGTGATCGGTCTTTCTTCCAAACTTTCTTGAACTTTATGAAGACTTGGGGGTACTATATCTTCCTCATAGTCGAGAGCAGTATCAGTATCATTCAACTAATTTAACGTCCGTTTAAAAAAAAATTGAAAAAAAAATAGGCCTGTTTGAAGCTCAAGCTTTCTTTCGAAATTTCCTATATATAATTATTGAAAGTTTTATTCCGTGTCTCGATATGTCCGTTTCATCTTGGATTGTAAGCGGCAGAATGAAAGAGAATTGTTAATTTGCAACGAATGACTTCTTTTTGAGATACTGCGTGACTCTGTGACTTCTTTTTAGCATTTTGTCATATAATTACCATATTCTCAAGATGATATTCGAAGTTGATCAAATGCTCTGCACTCCATTTTGTTTAGCTGGTCTGTACGGTGAGGAATGTATTTGTGTAAACCCATGTTTTCATCTATATCTGGTTCAAGTCAAATAGCACTCATTCTGATAACTTAACCTATAGTATTCACATATAAGTGGTATTGTCTAGCTAAAGATTCATCAGGGAGTTATTTGATTGAACCCACTTATATGGACCTGATCTGTGTCAATGATCTTGCAAATATAGATCTGACAATGGAGTTATATCAGGTGTATTGAATTTTTTTAATTAATGAATCTTTGAAAGAACGATTGATTGTTGTAGTATATTCACTAGTGTCCATTTATATACTTTTATGAAACCAGATTATAATACAAACCACCATGCAGCTACAGTTGATCTAAAAATATCTACAATTAGTTGAAATATTCACATGGTACAGTCAATATTAATTATATTAATTACAAGAAAAAGTATCATCATCATCACTTATTTTTCTGATTCTTTCTTTAAAGCTTCATTAAAAGAGTCAAAACCTTTAACAGTATCATCCTTAACATACCATAACAAAGGATTTTTCAAAACCCCAGAAAACTTTTCAGATTGTATAACTTTTGTCTTATTACCTTCAATTGATTCAAATTCAAATTTATGAGATCCTTGGAAAACAAATTTATGACCTAATGTTCCACACCATTGGAAAACATTATCGGTGTTTTGCAATAATACCGGGGTCATCTTTGTGGTTGAACCTTCACTTAATCTTAATTCCACTTCAAGTTGATTACCTGGTTCTAAAGAACTTTTTGGTTTAATTGATTTGATGAATGAAGTCCATTTATCATAATTTGGGAAATCCAAGAATATCTTGTGCACTTTTTCCACTGGGGCATTAATGATTATAGAAGTTGATATATCTGCTGGCATTATTGTAGCTTTATTGATTAAAATGTGTCAAAATACATCAAAAATAACCAAGAGTTTTGGTGTCTTTATATACTCAGCTTCACAATTAATTATTTACGGTTATATGACATTTTTAAAGCCGCTTCACATTGCATAAACAAGATCCATAGCCGATTAATAATCACGATAACAAAACTAAAACTGTTTTATTTTATTATTTAATTATATATTCAGTTTAGTGCTAGTACATAGTAATAATAACTAGTTTTTGAGGTAAGGATTGCTAGTTTGTTGGTCAATTAATAATTCATGACGTCTGGTAAGTTGGCCGGGATTGAATATTTGGGTAGGAGTTTGAAGTAAGGTATACAGATCTATCACCAATAATCGCAGATTAACCAGTTACTAGCTGACCATCTCTCTCGGAATAACTTCATGTATAATAAGGATCAACGACGTAAGAGATGCTGCATTATCAAATTGAACGAGCATAATTGCAATAAAAGAAGTTGAGAATATTTGACACATTGGTTGATGACTAACTAGCATTATAAGATCCATCAAAGGAGTCCTATTATTGTACTGAATAGGCAAATGATCAAACGCATATCGATCTCTAGTTATCACAAGCAGAAGTTTAATTTGTCTAAAGTTTTTCATTTAACCAGTTTGCAACCTTGAATGGTATTCATTACCACAGCTCTCTTATTCTCATTACCAACATTTGCAACAGAATCACAACACCATAGAAAAGCACTCCTACTACTCTACAATTACAGCCACAATTAGTATCTATATCTATGTACTTCCTTGGTCTTTCTAGGATTGTAGAGTCACTATAGCACTATTCCGATTCCCGAATGGTCTCTTGACATTATCAGTATGGCTCAAAGTTCCAAATGGGCATTTACAGCCCACTATCTCTTCTCTCCGCTTACAACAAACATCTAACACAGTAAATCCCGTCTCGAGCAAGTAATTTGATGCCGTCAAGACTTTGATGCCCTGTGGTTGTAAAATGACAATATAGATCGAAATCAGAGATCAACATCACGAAAAACTAATTCCTCAACGTCTTTGGTATTACTTCAACGCCACAAGGTTTAAACTCATACTTACTTGAATAGGGAAAGACCCTTCCTTAACATACCCCTTAGGACCCTTCCATTTCTACTCCAAGATCCTGTCAAATGGGTAATCTAATACTCTCGTTAAACTCAAAATTGTGGAACCCATCGAACCCTTTTCCACAGTTTTGAATCCACAATATCCAAGACGGTTGCAACTATGGCACCAACCACTAAAAGAAACTTGACAAAATCTACGAATTATGGATCTTAGTATATAATGCGCAAAGAGTTCATAGATGATTTGTGATTATAATTTTCCTTCTTAATGATGTCTAAATAGTGATCATAATTAAACTATGTCATATTTATCAAAACTTTCAAGTTTTGGAACTTCAAGTTCAAACCATAAAGAAACTTATGAATTAAAACATCCTGGTCTTGAAACAGTGGAAAGTGGTGATGAAACATCTGAATCTGATATTCAATTAAATGAAAATGGTGCACCTGTTGAAAGAGAAAATCCATTAGGTTATAATATAGGTTATACTTCATTGGTTTATTTAGTTGTTTCTGGTGTTATAGGTACTGGTATTTTCAGTACACCAGGTACTATTCTTAAACAAATTGGTTCAATTGGTGGATCATATATCTTATGGGTTGTTGGGTTCATTATAGCACTTTTCAAAGTTGTCATTTATGTTGAATATGTTACATATTTTAAGAATAGATCTGGTGGTGATGTTGCATATTTAGAACAAGCATTTCCTAAACCTGTCTTCTTGGTTCCAACTGTTTATGCTGCTGTTAATGTTGTTTTATCATTTTTAAATAGTTCAGCTGTTGCCTTTGGTCAATATATCTTAAAAGCTGCAGAAGTTGAAGTTACTACATGGCGTCAAAGAGGTGTTGGTGTTGGTATCTTAACCTTCACATGTATTTTATCTGCTCTAAGTACAAAATGGTCTCTTAGATTATCCAACTGGCTTGGACATGCAAAGATTGTCACCTTATTATTTATTGCAATCACAGGGCTAGTAGTCTTGGGTGGTGGTACAAGTGTTGAAAACCCAAAGGCAAATTTCGCAAATGCGATGGATGGTGCAACTCATGATCCAAACTCTATTGCTAATGCTATTATCAAAATCTCGTTCTCTTATGGTGGTACACAATATGCCTTTGGTGTTGTTTCTGAATTAAAAGCTCAAAGACGTTATACAGGTTATACCAAAATTGTTCCAATCACTTTCTTCATCATCTTTCTCTTTTACATTTTAACAGTTACTGCCTTTTATGCCGGTGCTGGTTCAATTGAAAACATTAAAGGATCTGGTGTTTTAACAGCTAGTCTTTTCTTTGAAAATGTTTTCAAAACGAAAAAAGCTACTCGTGCACTAAGTGTCCTAGTTGCATTATCAGCTTTTGGTCATTTAATTCCAGCTGTTGTTTCTCATTCAAGATCTTTAAGAGAATGTGGTCGTCAAGGTGTTTTACCATTTAGAGATTTTTGGGTCTCTACTAAACCATTCGGTACTCCATTAGGTCCAATCTTTGTCACTTGGTTAGTTAACACTATTGTCATGATTGCTCCACCAGCTGGTGATGCTTATAATTTCATTGTTAATATGGGATCTTATGCAGGTTATGTTTTTGATTTACAACTCGCTGTTGGGTTATTATTAGTTAGAGCTCAAAGAAAGAAATTAGGATTAGGATCAACTGGATTTAAAGTCCCATTCCCAATCATCATTATTCAAATTTTATTCCAATGTTTTGTCTTGATAATGCCATTAGTTCCACCAAGAAATGCAGATGGTTCTATTTCATTAATAGGTACAGATGTCAGTTTCTTCTATGCCACTTATTGTCTTGTTGCATTGGGTCTTTTAGCAGGATGTGTTGGTTATTACATCCTCTGGCAATTTGTTGTTCCTTCTATTAGAGGTTATAGACATAGAGTTGAACGTTATAAACTTGAAAATGGTGAGTTAGGAAATCGTGTTATCAAAGTCCCAGTTGCTGAATTGGAAGAATACGATAGAATACATGGTCGTGAGCTTAAATTGAGTGAAGCACAGGGTCATGTTGAAGAATTATGTGTCTCTCATGAACTAAAACATTAAATAGTTCTGTTAAATCTATATCATATTGTTTTCTTTATTATAACAGCGTAAACTCATAACAGCAGGGCGTGTATTTCCGAAGAAGCAGCAGCTTTTTCATTGTTTCCGAGAAAAGATGGAAAATCAACTCTTTATCGTGTACTCGAGTTTCTAATAAACCCAAGACATAACGTACAACTCGATTTATCAGCTAGGATAATTAATTTGAATTGATAATGCCTCTTCTAATTTACACAAGAGAGAAATAAGCTAAGTGCATTCTCTTCTTATCCACCATTGGCGAGCGCAATTAGCGGCTTTAAAAGTTTCTTGACCAACTATTAAGAAATGATATTGCTTCAAGCTCTCTAGTGACTCAAGGACTATAAAGAGGGCTCTTAGCTCCTGTTTCCACTCTCAATTGATTATATTATCGTTAGTCTAAGTAATTGGGAAAAAATGTCAGATACAGAACCAACTCTAGTTCCATGGAAGAACCTTGGTAAATCAGGTCTCAAGATTTCAAATATCATTATTGGATGTATGACTTATGGGTCCAAGAATTGGGATAGTTGGGTTATGGATGATAAAAAGGAGATATTCAAGATTCTCAAACATGCTTATGATCATGGTATAAGAACTTATGATACTGCTGATAATTATAGTAATGGTGAATCAGAAAGAATTCTTGGTGAATTTTTAAAAGAATATAATATCAAGAGAGACAAGGTTGTTATTATGACCAAAGTTTTTGGTCCTACTGATGATGATTATCCTGTTGGATACCCTGGTATCATGGTTGATCATATAGGTTCTGAGCTTGATAAGTTAAATTTTGCAAATAATAGAGGATTATCAAGAAGACATATTATTGATGCTGCAAAGAACAGTGTTGAAAGACTCGGAACTTATATTGATCTTTATCAAGTTCACAGATTTGATGACTCAACTCCGATTGAAGAAACAATGAAAGCCATGAATGATGTTGTTGAAGCTGGACTTGCTAGATATATTGGAGCTTCCACCATGAGAGCTACTGAATTTGTGGAAATGCAAAGTGTTGCAGATAAGAATGGATGGCATAAATTTGTCGCTATGCAAAGTTTATTCAATTTATTGCATAGAGAAGATGAAACTGAATTGAATCATTATTGTGACAAGACTGGTGTTGGTCTTATTCCATGGTCTCCTTTAGCGTTTGGTATTTTGGCTAGACCATATAAAGGTGACGAAGAACCTACAGAGAGAAGTAAAAACTCAATGTTTAAAGGTTTCTTTGGTAATTCTGGTCTTCCAGAAGCAGATATCAAAATTGTTGAAAGAGTTGGAGAGATTAGTGCTAAAAGAGGAGTTTCAAGGGCTGCGGTTGCAACAGCTTGGGTTATTTCTAAAGGTGCTGCACCAATTTTAGCCTTTAGTTCTGAAAAAAGGGTTGATGATGGTATTGAGGGTTCAAAATTACAATTAACTGAAGAAGAGATTAAATATTTGGAAGAGCCTTATGTTCCTAAAAAAAGACCATTCAGGTGATTTTGCGTTATATAATGTTACATATATATATGAAATAGCAGTATTGAATGTATCCGAGTGATTAAGATCCATGATTTAGTATCAGTAGTTCAATAAACCTTAGTTTCTCTTCAATACACAATTGTAGATAGTTAATCCATGAGGTTAAACTAGTTCTTATATGTAGATCAGAGTAGGTCCAGAAAAGTACTGAACTGTGCAATAGTGCGAAGAAATGTATGAAACTAAATGTGGAAAGGTTATGTAGCACTTGTTAAGGTAATATTTATTTTGTGTTTTCATGTATTCAGTCAACAAAGTAATTGGGATCTCTACAAATTAAATTACAACACTTTTACCGGGAGAGTAATATTTTCCTCGTTCCCTGACAGCTATGGATTTTTTTTGAATTTGGAGACTTTAAAAGTCAAAGAAGTGAGCCAGTTCAGGGGAGAATTGGGGTATCCCTTTCATGATCCACCCTTAATTTAATCGATTAAATGTCATTCTTGGAATTTCACAAGTTTTTATTTGGTTTTTGGAAGTACGGCGAGCAAGTATGTCTAGTTGTCTTGATTTGAATCTACAGCTGTCTGTTAGGCTTACCTAACAGCATCATATTTACAACTTTAATTCAATTTCCCTTTGATTTATATTCATTAAGGTGAAATTGATTATGTTGTTGAATGTTCCATCATAATCAATTATAGTTAGCTAGTTGTATCTGAAGTATGAAAGTGATAAAAAACTTTCTCTTTTGATTGAGTATAGCTGATTACACATTTTTTGCAAGTTTTGATTTATGTAGCTACGAGTACAATATATTTTAGAATCATACTTATCTTATTGAATATATAAATTGAAACACACATATCTCAATCAATGAGTTTAATGCTTTATTTTTTCAAGATGAATTAAACTTACGCACCTTATTTTGAAGTATCAACAACATAACGACCCAAGATCTTACCTTGTTCCATTAATTCATAAACTTCTGGTAATTCACTTAAACCAACAACTTTAATTGGTGATTTAACTAAACCTCTTGAGAAGAAATCAATAGCTTCTCTAGTATCAGCTCTGTTACCAACATAAGAACCAATAATGTTGATTGATTTAACAACATGGGAGAAAACTTCTGATTTACAAACAGCACCTGCTGGTAAACCAACTAAAACAACTTTACCGGTTGGTCTAACGTATTCAGTTGATTGAGAAATAGCAGCTTCAGCAACAGAAACGTTAATGACACCATGTGGACCACCGTTAGTAGCGTTTTGAATAGCTTCAACAATGTTCTTTTCCTTTTTGAAATCAATGAAAATTTCACCACCTAATGATTTGAATAATTTTTCTTTTTCTTCACCACCATCAATACCAAGGACTCTGTAACCCATAGCTTTTGCGTATTGAACAGCTAATGAACCTAAACCACCAGCAGCACCTGAAACGGCAACCCATTCACCAGCTTTCAAGTTAGCTGATTTCAAAGCTTTGTAAACAGTGACACCGGCACATAAGATTGGAGCAACTTCAGCTAAATCGGTACCTTTTGGAATTTGAGCAGCTTGAACTGCATCAGCAGTAGCATATTGTTGGAAAGAACCATCATGGGTATAACCTGATAAATCAGCGTGAGCACAGTTTGATTCAAAAGAGTTTTCACATAATTCACATGATTGACATGAACCGTTTAACCATTTGATACCGGCGTAATCACCAATTTCGAAATTTTTAACTTGATCACCTTTAGCGACAACGATACCAGCACCTTCGTGACCACCAACTAATGGTAATTTAGTGGCTAATGGCCAATCACCTTTCCATGCGTGTAAATCGGTGTGACAAACACCAGAGTATTTAACATTAACCAAGATTTCAGTTGGTTTTGGTTTTGGAACTGGGATATCTTTGTATTGTAATTCACCACCATTTTCATAAAAGATCACACCTTTTTGAGTTTCTGGGATTGATGGAGCAGTAGCTAAAGATCTGATGAATGATCTTTGAATTGGTCTGTATGAAAGTCTTTGGAAGTTTGTTCTAAGCATTGTTGAGTTGAGCGTTGATGAGATGTTGTGAACAATTTGTGGAGTGAAGTTGGGGGATTCTATTCCCTTTATATAGATTTAGACAACAGGGTGTATATTAGGAGTCCTACTTGGAAGTTGGAACTCAATTCCAACCGAGCCATGTCAGTGTGATCAAAAAAAAAGCACAAGTCCCATGTTAATTACACGGAGTTCGATTCAGGGGATGGTTGAACAATTGGAATTCTTGATCGTTGATGCAGTTGATCTGAAAGTCCGAAACTTTTCACCAAGAGGAATTCATTCGGACTTTATAAAAGAATACACACATGGTTGGCCAATAGAGTATGTTCATTACGGTCCTGGGTGGTCCATTAGATTGGGTCCCAAAGTCCAAAGCTGTCTGTATTCTTGGTGTTTTCTGTAACTCCTTGAAGATTCCTTAATAGCCATCGAGCAGGTCCGAAATCTTATTGGATCACTGTAAAGATGTTCAGCCATACACTTTTTCGCCTCGCTCGTTGTGGGGCACTTTGGAGGAAGTCCCTCTGGACTTTAATTTTAGTTTGGAGGGGCAGAGTACAAATTGGCAACGTTAAAGAGATTGGGTTTAGGGTAGTTTATTAAAGAGAACAACACCTATACTCAATACCACATATATCTGATTCTATGCTATAGATCTATGGCACTCTATTGATCTGGCATCAAGGTGTCTTCTCCAGGTCTCGGACTTGATCCTCACTACGCTCTCCGTATTCCTCAACAAGAGCCAATCAGAGCCCTCCACCAACACAAACTACAAACTACACTCAGAATAACTCCCTTTCGAGCCCAACAACCAACCATACAACCCACATCGAATCGTCACCATCTCAATTCACAAAGTTGTGGGTTAAACTGTACGTAATTGAAGTTCGGAGTTGTGGAAGTTACGTAGTGCAGATTCAAAGTGTCATCAAATTTCTCGGAGTTTGGCTGGTACTTACTACTACACTTGTGCTTTATAAAACTAAAACTTTGTCCATTATACAACTATCTAGAAGTATCAACCACTATTCTACCCTTGATCTCGTTTCTCTCCATCATCGCATAAACTTTTTCAAGCTCACTTAGTCCGAAAACCTGGATCTTACTCTTGACTAATCCTCTAGTGAAAAAATCTAGGGCTTCAAGAGTATCCTGTCTAGTACCAACACTAGAAGCTGTCAAATTAAATTGTTTACCAATATGATCAAAGACATTACTTTGTGCAACTGCCCCTGCAGGCATACCAATCATAACAACTGTTCCTAATGGTCTAACATATTTAATACCCAAATTCAAAGCACGTTCACTAACACTAAAATTTAAAACTCCATGAGCACCACCTCCAGTAATCTCTTCAACTAATTGAACAATCCCATCACCAGCTTTGATGAAATCAATAAATCTTTCAGCTTTCAATTCATTAACAACAAGTTGTTCCTTATCTGCACTATCAACACCAATAACTCGGAATCCCATAGCATTAGCATATTGAACTGCATAACTACCTAATCCACCACCAGCTCCAATAATACAACACCATTGACCCTGTTTTAACTTAACACTTTTCAATGCCTTATAAGCAGTTAATCCAGCACATAAAACAGGTGCAACTTGTTCTAAATCAGTTCCCTTTGGGATCTTTGCAGCTTGAATTGAATCAGCAACACAATATTGTTGGAAACTACCAGGAACAGTATATCCACTAATATCTTGTCCAGTACAACAAGTTTCTTCACCAAGGGTACAATATTCACAAGTTAAACAAGTTTTATTTATCCATTTAACACCTGCTAAATCACCAATTTCAAAATTTGTAACATTTGCACCTCTAAGAACAACAACTCCTGCACCTTCATGACCTCCAATTAATGGTAACACGGTAGGTTCTGGCCAATCACCTTTCCAAGCATGTAAATCAGAATGGCAAACTCCGGAGTATTTAATATTTATAAGTATTTCATTAGGTTTTAAAGCTGTATGAACAGGGATTTCTAAATGTTTAATAGGTCCATTATGTTCTTCGAAAACCATAGCCTTTTGAACGGCTGGTAGATTGGAACCTGCACAAGAGTTAAGAATGAGCATTATTGATTTGATTTAAACAGATAAAGATAAATATAAACGATAATCCTATTGTTCAGATAATGTACTCTTTATATACTCCGAAGTAATATTTTCCTTCTCCATATTCTTTGAGCGCGCAATTTGTCCAAATCGGGAAACTTGATTTCTGATATCGGAATTGTACAAATTCGGAATGCGCTACCTACATTATAAAGCGATCAAATAAATATTTCATTACATTCATATATAAAGGTACTTAAGGAATAATGCATAAATCAAGGACATCATTTAGTTGTGTCCAAGACATAACGACCCAAGATTTTACCTTGTTCCATTAATTTGTAAACACTTGGTAATTCACTTAAACCAACAATCTTAATTGGACATTTAACTAAACCTCTATTGAAGAAATCAATAGCTTCTCTTGTATCAGCTCTGTTACCAACATATGAACCTTTAATTGAAACTGATTTAACAACAGCACCGAAAACTTGAGCTCTGGCAACTGCACCAGCTGGTAAACCGACAAGGACAACTGTACCAACAGGTCTGACATATTCTGTGGATTGTTCAATAGCTTTTTCCGAAACAGAGACATTGATAACACCATGTGGACCACCATTAGTAGCCTTGATAATATCATTAACAATATCTTTAGATTTGGTGAAATCAACATAGACTTCAGCTCCTAAAGATTTAACCAATTCACCTTTATCATCACCACCATCAATGGCCAAAACTCTTAAACCTAAAGCTCTAGCATATTGAATGGCTAATGAACCTAAACCACCACCAGCACCAGAGATGGCAACCCATTGACCAGCATCAAGATCAGCAGTCTTTAAAGCTTTATAAACAGTGACACCAGCACATAAAATTGGGGCAACTTCAGCTAAATCTGTACCTTGTGGGATTTTTGCAGCTTGAACAGCATCAGCAGTAGCATATTGTTGGAAGGACCCATCATGAGTATAACCTGACAAGTCAGCTTTTGGACAATTTGATTCAAATGATTTTTCACAATATTCACAGGATTGACAAGAACCATTTAACCATTTAATACCTGCATAATCACCAATTTCAAAATTAGTGACATTAGCACCTTTGGCAACAACAACACCAGCACCTTCATGACCACCAACTAATGGTAATTTGGTTGGTAATGGCCAATCCCCATGCCATGCGTGTAAATCAGTATGACAAACACCAGAGTATTTAACATTGATCAAGATTTCATTTGGTTTTGGTTCAGGAACTGGAATATCCTTATACTGTAATTCACCACCGTTTTCGTAAAAGATGACAGCTTTTTGAGTCTTTGGAATAGACATTTTTATTAATTGATTTGATTGTAGTTGATTGAACTTGTATTGTTCTGGTGAAGTTAATCAAGTGGATTTGGTACTTAAGATGGGATATTCATTGGGTATTTATACACATTGACCCCCCTTAAAGTATAATTGTGTAGTTTCTTTTAAAAAGTGTATATGGGTCTATAGAAATCAGGTGGTTTGTTTAGTTAGATCTTCTCGGACTTCACAACGCTGGAGTGCAGAAACCACAAGGAAATGATCAACTGGTGATGGCTTAGAGTACACTAATCTCCCATTTGACCATATAACTACCTATTAATTATTGTGGGGTCTTGGGGAATTAGTACTATTGCTACTGTGCTGATCCCTAGAGCCTAATATCTCTTCTAATAGGTCTACGAAGCGTATAACGAAATCTACCAACAAATTCCACACTCCGGTCTCCGTAGACATGTGTCAAGGATACATACAGCCATATTACTCCTACGACTCACTCACTGATTTAAATTATAAATTAGCTGATTCAACAATCAATCATTCCATTATGATTACTATTATTATCTTGAGAATCATGCAGTCCCATGGGCTCCGACACTTTGTGAAAATTCGCGATTTTGCATAGAAAACGAACCATTTGTACGGAAAAATCAAATGATATATAAACTTAACAGTGTGAGGGATCAACTCGGATGGATTGCAGTTGATTAAAGAACAAATGGTGGGTGGAAAATTGAAATATGTTGGGTATAGTGGTCATGGATCGCTCGTTAGGTTGATGGTGTGTTTGTGGTTGTGGGCTAACGGTGGGTGATTCTTGAGAGCCTCAAATCATATTCAAGTACATTTCAGCCACTTGATCAGATAATCCGACCTGAAACCATCTTAACGTCTTGCTATCTCGTACATTTTCGAGAAATTGTGACAAGGTACATGTGATTGATCATTGTTATAACGTATCTCGGATTCCTCTTATTTGGTCTAATTCCATCGGAGTTTCAACTTTCATAGCTTTACATCAATCTGTTAGCTTTAACACCGAGAATGATTCTAGTTGCAGATGGTTTCATCCAGACAATGCTATTATGTTACTAACTGCTAGTCTTTTGTGAGTTCATGTACTTTTAGATCAGTACCCGATTAATCGGTGCATTTAAGCTACAGCAAGAGAAATATTTAACCATTTTGCAACATACAACATAACATAATCTTATAAAAACCCAAATATTTCATAATCATATCTGATCTACATTTCATAATTAAGGTAGAACTTTTTCTGAATGTCTCTATTTTAACGTTCTTAAGTATTTGCGCTCCGCTTTTGCTCGCTTTTCTAGTACCTCTTCTAGATCGTCATTCTCACCCAACATATACTTCAACGGTTCGTAAACTTCGCTTTCCATTTCATATAAATAAAATAAATACTTGTCAAATATGTAGTTCTTAAAGTCCGGACCATATATGAGCTTGTAATACTCTAATCTTTCATTACTCAAGTGATAATGATCTTCCCCGAAAGGCCTGTTTCTTCTATAAGATCTAAGTAAAAGTACATTTTTCTTAAGTCGCTCCATACCATAGGCAATTTGTACAAAAGTGACGCCTTTAAAATATTCTGAATCTTTTTTTTCCAAATAAGCCATTAGGAATGGGATATTATAGATAATAACTTTTTGAAAAGTAAGATCACGTTTTCTTGGTTTCTGGCGAATTCTGCGTTCCGTCACCCAAACTATAGCATCACTAAGTACCTTTAATCTTCTTGGAAACCAGTACTTATCTTCCCCATCATACCCTATATCAGCATAGATATTTCTTTCATCGTCCTCCATTGGGAACACATCATCCAGAACTTTTTGATCGATATAGTATTCTTCTTCGCCTCTCAAAAAACTAAGAGGTACATTTAGTGAATTTGCAATTACAGCTTCTTCACGTCTCTGAAGTTTCCAACGTTCTGATTCGAAAAAATTCCTGTAAGAAAGTAAAGTTTGCATGGTTTCATTGTTTATTTCAGAATTGTCTTGGTGAGTATCAGCTTTTTCTGAATTAGAATTTGAATGTCTGGTCAGCAACAGACGCAACATCTGGGGTATAAACAGTAAAATCAAGAATAGTGTCATAAGTTGTCTTCCTTTTTTTTTGGTGTGGGACACTGTATATCAATTGACTGTAAAGGCGTAGACATTATTTCTGATAATCTATTCTAGCGTAATTAGTGGTAATTCCATTAAAATCAAAATCATTTATAAACCTCATTCAAAGGTTTGTTTACAATAAATATTAATATTAGAGATTTCGGTACAGCCACTAACATCGACAATATTTCCACGTGACCTTATATATCGATTGACAAATTTAAGTAGCTTTACAAGGAAATTATATAGATATTAGAGTGGCATTCTTTATTCACAGGCTTAAAACGTATCAACTCATGATTAAATGAGTGATTTTAGTCAGTTTTTCAAAAATTGGAAGATTTTCAGTTTTAAAATTTTATAGACCTACTATTTTCTTCTACAATTTCAAAATTCAAATCTTTGAGCAAGAAATTTAAAAAAATTCTCTAAATCAAATTCAAACGACATGACTATATTACTTAAGTAAGCTTTAGTTTGTTGATTATTTTTTTAAACAAAGTTGCTTATCTTTTGGTTGTTAAAATTTTGATCAAAAATATTGGGTGATCACTCGGCCGAGAAAAATGATCAAATTATAATATTATATATGGCAATTGAGCCTGTAAACTTATTATACATATTTAGTTTATAATATTCTTAATTGTACTCAATCAACTAATTTTCAAGCTAACAGCTAGCCTTCACCCGAGAAATATCAAGCTATTGTTAGTTGTGATCAGTTGATATATATCAGCTGGTTTTAAACAAATCACTACAGTAATAATATTAACATGCAAAAATATTTATCTATTTCCATTTCATAAAATCATAACGATTCATATCTAATTCATTTATCTATTTTGAAGTATCAACAACATAACGACCCAAGATCTTACCTTCTTCCATTAATTTATAGACATTTGGTAATTCACTTAAACCAACAACTTTTATTGGGGCTTTAACTAAACCTCTTTCAAAGAAATCAATAGCTTCTCTTGTATCAGCTCTGTTACCGACATATGAACCTTTGATTGAAACTGATTTAACAACGGCACCAAACACTTGAGCTTTGGCAACTGCACCAGCTGGTAAACCGACTAAAACAACAGTACCACAAGGTCTGACGTATTCAGTTGATTGTTCAATAGCTTTTTCAGAAACTGAAACGTTAATGACACCATGTGGACCACCATTTGTAGCTTTAATGATATCGTTGACGATATCTTTTGTTTGGGTGAAATCAACATAAGCTTCAGCACCTAATGATTTAACTAAGTCACCTTTTTCTTCACCACCATCAATAGCCAAGACTCTTAAACCTAAAGCTTTAGCATATTGGATGGCTAAAGTACCTAAACCACCACCAGCACCTGAGATGGCAACCCATTCACCAGCAGCTAAATCAGCAGTCTTTAAAGCTTTGTAAACAGTAACACCGGCACATAAGATTGGTGCAACTTGTGTAAGATCGGTACCTTTTGAGATCTTTGCAGCTTGAACAGCATCAGCAGTAGCATATTGTTGGAATGAACCATCATGAGTATAACCTGATAAATCAGCTTTTGGACAATTGGCTTCATATGATTTTTCACAGAATTCACATGATTGACAAGAACCATTTAACCATTTAATACCTGCATAATCACCAATTTCAAAATTAGTGACATTAGCACCTTTAGCAACAACAACACCAGCACCTTCATGACCACCAACTAATGGTAATTTGGTTGGTAATGGCCAATCCCCATGCCATGCGTGCAAATCAGTATGACAGACACCGGAATATTTGACATTGATCAAGATTTCGTTAGCCTTTGGGGTTGGGACTGGAATATCTTTGTAGTGTAATTCACCACCATTTTCATAAAAGATAACACCCTTTTGAGTAGTTGGGATTTCAACGGACATTGTAATTAATTGTTTTTGTTTTTGTTTGTTTGTAATGATGAGTATAAAAGATACAAATTGTTGAGAGTATAAGATGGATAGTTGACTCCTTTTATAGACAAGAGACGGTTACATGGTGTATCATGACAAGATTTGCCTAGGGCCACGATAACGGGTAGTATAGGCCCATAATAAGCGTGGGCTGTCTGTCTGGTGGTGGTGCATTTGAATGGCATGAGATTATACGCTGGGGCCAGACACACCAGATGGCCACCAGAACAAAAAGAAAAGCACAATACCTATAATCAAGGATAGGTACAAGAGTGTCACAAGGATTATAGACAGTTACCTCAATTGATTAATAGAGTTAATGGAACGATAATAGTCAACAATTCCCATATCATTCATTAAATCATAATTGAGCTAATCTCCGTTCTTCAGAGAGTACTCTACACTGTTTCCTACACTATAGAATAACCCACCCATTATTTAGAACTCCGAGTGTACTCTCTCGTACCTCTCTTGATGCATGCTGATCCACCTGAATCGTTGTTATCTAATGATGGTTAAACACCTGTTACAAGCCATCTGGTGACACAATAATTCTTTATGATGGTTCCAAAAACATGTAGCTATACGTCTCAATTGGCTGATCAGAGGGGCAACCGTGTGGCCACGCTCAGGCCAAAAAAAGCAATGCTTGAAGCGTGTCTATACCATGAATTTGGTTACCCGGGAGATATCTTTGAATAGGTATAGGACATTGTTAAAGATTATACTTGATTATGATTTAGATGATGATTGTTGGTGATGGTATGGATAGATATGACTTTAAGGAGCTAGCAGAGAAGTATCCATACTTGAGAGAATAGTGAGTATAATTGAATTGAATTTAGATGGGATAGAGTCTAACAAATATATAGTTTACATAATAATCAATATGATTTTTCACAGCATGGACTATGTCATTTAACAAAAGCTATTCTTAAAGAAGATTTTGAATTGGATGTTAGTCCCAAAATTGATAGATTGTGCCCCACTATACCCAGTAGATTGAAATATCTCGAGATTATCCACCAAGTGCTTGATGATTGTGATATACAGGTTAATATTAAAGGTCTTGATATTGGGACAGGATGTTATGGGATATATGCAATTTTGGGTAATAAAAAATATGGATGGGAGATGAAGGGGACTGATATTGATAAAGAGTCAATTGATTCAGCTAAAGAGATTATCTTGAAGAATAAGATTGAGAATGTTAGTTTAATGGATATTGATCCTGATAAATTCTTCCCACAAGAGAGTTTTACATTCAGTATGTGTAACCCACCTTTTTTCCAAAGTAAAGAAGAGATGCTCGAGAACGCTAGTTTTAAACAAAAATTGAATCATGAAGGTGTAATTGCTAGTGAAAATGAATTGATAACACAAGGAGGTGAGGTTGAATTCGTGAATAAGATGATTGAAATGAGTAAGAATCATAAAGATAGCATCATTTGGTTTTCATCATTATTGGGGAAGAAATCTTCATTAGATCCATTGATTGATGTATTAGTTGATTTTCAAGTTGATAGTTATTTCATAAGGGATTATCAATTGGGTAACACAAAGAGATGGATTTTATTTTGGTCATTTCAATTTAAAAGACCAAAAATTGAAAATGATTATACAAGAGTTGTACCAACAATTGTTCATTATAATTTAGATCTTGATAAAGTGGAAAAAGTTTTACAAAAATTACCACTTGAATATCAAGTATTAAATGATGAAATAGTCATAACGACTCAAGGTGATGTATGGTCTAGATCATTCAGACGTAAAAGACAAAAACTTGAACCTCAACCCACTTCAGTTTTCAAAATAACATCTTCATACATTTATTGGCATTTTGGTCCTTCAGCCAAAGTTTTCCAAAGTTTCCATACTTACATTAAAAAAACAGTCAATTAAATAGCACTATGTATATATTTCTTTATTTACTCCTCTACGAAACCTGGTAGTTTTTTAACAACTTTAGCAGGAATACCAACAGCAACACAATTAGCTGGTAAACTTCTATTAACAACTGAATTAGCACCAACAGTTGTTCCTTCCCCAATTGTAACACCTGGTAAAACGGTCACATTCGAACTTAACCAACATTTATCACCTATATGGATCTCTGCAGCCCATTCAATATGATTATCGACTCTTGCTGTTGGGTCTAATGGATGAGTAGCACAACTTAATGTAACATTTGGACCAAACATAACACCATTACCAATTTTAATTAATGAACAATCTAGTAATACTAGATTGAAATTTGCATAAAAATTTTCACCAATTTCTGTATTATAACCATAATCAACAGAAAATGGAGCTTCCATATAAACACCTTTACCAACTTTACCGAAAACTTTTTCAAGATAAGCATGACGCATTTCAAAATATTCATCAGTTGATTGATTTGGTTTTAAACGAATGTTTGAATAATCTAAAGCCATTTCATGTCTGACGATTCTATCCTTGAGTAATTGAGGATCCATACAGTCATATCTAGAAGATGTTAGTATACTTGAATCTTTGAAATATATAGATACATAGGCTCACCCCATACTTGAGATCATCTTCTCATAGTTTTCATTTCCCTTTGGGATATGGTTTAGGTTCTCATAACAATATTTGATCAATTCATGGTTGAATTCAGTAGCTTGTGACATCTTTGATTGTTAGCAAAAGAGAGTAAAATGAAGTTGTTTAGTTTGGTTTAATTAGTTGATGATGTGTTATTGTCTGGGGAAACTCTTATAAAATTTCGCATTGAAAATTCAGCATATTTTTGCAAGAATCAGCACTCCAGTAGGAAATTAGAGCCGTGGAGGGACCAATTGGATATAAGCGAGTATTTAGGAGATATTTGAAGCGAAGTATTTAGTGGGAATATGGGAGTGAGTTGAGTATATGAGAAGTTGTTTGTGTAGGATTGAATAGTTACTATATTTAGTCATTACGGTTTAGAGAATCAGAGATGGACCCTTGATGAAAATTTTATTTAACTAAGCTGGTGGTTTAATAGCTTTAACTAGTGAAGGCTGATTTGAATGAATTAGGGACCTATATATTTCTTATATTTCATTCTCTTAGTGGTACTTGATACCATCCGAGTCATTCCTTGATGACTGGAGACCAGGACCATCTCTGTTCCACAATTATACGAGAAACCATATTACTGAGATAACTGACAACTACTATGAATCTATGACTGATCGACACGGAATAACAACCAGTTTTTCCATAAACCGTTAGCTCATTGCTAAACTTTACAAGTGTCCAATGTCCAAACTTCATTAAAGTATTATTCCATTAATTCTCGGGATTGGTTATTATTAAAGTTGAAGATCTGATGATTTGGACGTATTCGGGAATTCCCTGAAAGAGGAAAGGAAGCCTACGTTTGGTTCAAAGATCTGCTAGTGAAATTTCTGGTGGGTATTAATAGGCTACGTGTATTTGATTAATGAGACAGGTGAAAGACAGGTGAAGAGACAGTCGGTGATGGACTATAGTTATGGACTGATTCACCAGCTGATAAGTTTATAAGCCAACTTCTATGCAATCAATGCCACAGGACTCCGGCACATCAGCTTATTGTTCCTGATTTGGTCCTTTAATTATGCTGATGGAACTATTTCAGTACAATCAGCCAACGCTTCTTTGATAACGACACTCAGATGTTATGATCAACTTGATATAAAATAGAGGGAAGGTGCTATAATTATGGATATCGATGTAGAATTACCACTAGAAATCAACTAATGTCAGTCCCAATCTCAGAATCAGTATCATACACCTCAATAGAAAAGCCTCCTTTCACCGTAACAGTGATTGGGTCTGGTAATTGGGGTACAACTGTTGCCAAAGTTATTGCTGAAAATACTAGAGAGAACCCATTGCTATTCGAACCAGTTGTTCGTATGTGGGTTTATGAAGAAGAATATGAAGGAGAAAAGCTTACAGAAACAATCAACAATAAGCATATCAATACTAAATATCTTCCTGGAATAGTACTTCCTGATAATTTAATTGCTGAACCAGATTTATTAGAATCAGTTAAAGGTGCAAATATCTTAATTTTTAACGTTCCTCATCAATTTTTGGAACGTATTCTTCAACAATTAAAGGGAAATGTCTCTCCAAAGGCTCGTGCAGTATCTTGTTTAAAAGGTCTTAGAGTAACAAATGAAGGTGTTGAATTATTACCAGATATAATTAGACAAGAATTAGGTGTATGGTGTGGTTGTTTAGCAGGTGCTAATTTAGCTCAAGAAGTTGCAGAACAAAAATTCTCAGAAACTACAATTGCATATCCATTACCACCAGATTATGTTCCTGGAGATGTTGATGCTACTGTATTATACACTTTATTCCATAGACCATATTTCCATATCCATATAATTGATGATATTGCAGGTGTCTCAATTGCAGGTGCATTGAAAAATATAATTGCTATAAGTGTTGGATTTGTGGATGGATTAGATTGGGGTGATAATGCAAAAGCAGCTATTTTACGTCGTGGGTTATTAGAAATGATTAGATTTGGTCAAAAATTTTTCCCAAATTCAAAAGTTTCAAGTTTTACTGAAGAATCTGCAGGTGTTGCTGATTTATTTACAACTTGTACTGGTGGTCGTAATTTTAAACTTGCTAAAACAATGGCACAAACTGGTCAAAGTGCAAGAGAAGTTGAAAAAGAATTATTAAACGGTCAAAGTGCCCAAGGTTTAGTTACTGCTAAAGAAATTCATGAATTAATAAAACATAAAGCTTATATGGATGAATTCCCATTATTTGAAACAACATACCAAATATTATTCCATGGAGTAAGTATTGGAATATTACCATACATGTTGGAAAACAAATGGAGTCAAACAAAACAAAATTATTTTAATTGATATAGAAATCTATGCATAATATGTATAATACACATGTATCGTAAAGGTCATATGCTGTCAGCTTTTAATCTGTTTGCTATACTTTCTTTTAAAGATGCAAACGGACTAGCTTTGAATCTTGTATCTTTCAACACATTACTAAATATTTCCCTTTCAACTTTTTCAATTTTTTTGGATCCTTTTTTATTCTTTGGATTTGGAAGGTTTTTATTCATACCTGGAATTTTTTCAATGAATTTTTTTCCTGTTTTATTATCAACAATATTCACATTCGCAAATTTATCATCATCTTGTCCATCTTGTTGAACATTAGTCGTACTTTCTAATGATTCTAATAAATCTTGCATCTTTGGTTTTAATTCTGATTTTTGTTTTCTCTTACGACGTCTTAAACTTGATTTCGATATACCTAAATTACTATCATCTTTTGTAGCTAATCTGTTTAAGAACTCTTTGGATCTTGACTCTTGTTTAAGACGCTTGGATTCTTTATATTCGTGTAAAAAGGCCTTTGGATCTTCTGGTAATTCTGCAACTTGTTGATTTGGTCTTTCATTACTAGTATTTGATCTAGCAGCTACTTTAGCTCTTAGATTCACTCTTTTTTTTGCAGCCTAGGAGTTGTTAGCAATATGAACAACTACTCCACTAACAGTAATACTCACCATTTCCCACACTCTTTAAATAAACCCCAACAAATACGTTAATCTAAGTAGTTTAAATACTCTTGATATTAATTTTCACATCAAGAGATGAGATGACATAATCAGGGTTAAAATTTTTCTTTTCGACAAAAAAAATCACAGCAAAATTCAACTAATCAATTAGCATTTTAGACTATAAATCTATTAAATCAAGTTCAACAATGGGTAAATTCACATTTTTCTTAGCTGCTGCTGCCACATTGACTGTTGGGTATGCTGTCTATTTCGATTATGAACGTCGTAATTCTCCAGAATTCAGAAGAAAATTAAAGAAATCAAAAAAACATCATGAAAAAGCTGTGATAGAGCAAGAAAAAGAATTAAAATCTGCTAAATTAGATGATGTTAAAGCTGCTTTAATTGAATCTGTTAAAAATGATGAACCAATTCCAACTGATGCCGCAGAAAAGGAAAAATTCTTTATGACCGAAGTTACATTAGGTGAACAACTAAGTGCTGTACCAGGTAATGAATTAAAGAGTGCTATACGTTTCTATAGAGCTTTATCCATATATCCAAATCCAACTGATATCTTGGCCATCTATCAACGTTCTGTTCCAGCAGAAATTTACGAATATATTATCATGATGATTGCTATCCAACCTCCTCAAGCTGTTGCTAATATCTTGAGTGATTCTGTTCAATTAGATCAAGAACAAGAACAAGATTAAAAATAATAAATCTTGCTAGAGAATTTTTCCTTAAAAAGTAAGACATGATTGTTACTTTTAAAGAACGATAAAGCATTCATTCAATGCTACTTTTTTTTTTGTAATTGGTATTATATTCATGGAATGTACATAATATGGAGGTAAAAAAAATACAACATATATACACACAAGTTATAACTTTGATTAGTTCTATACACAAGAATTTGGAATAAACATTAATGTTGTAGTTTATTTTGGAACATAACGAATAATATTTTTAGTCAAAATGAATCCATAAGTAGTTAAAGCTGTAAAATTAACTAAATTGAAAAGTAATGATAATCCATGAATTTTACCAAATTTTTTACTCAATTCTTTATGTTCAGGAGAATCTTCTTTACCTTCATCTTCCAATTTAAATCTAGCTTCTTTAATTTTTCTTGTAGCTGGTAATAACCATAATAAATTAGTTAATCCACCAACAACAGCAGATCCTAATGTAACTAAAGCACCAGTGGTTAAAGCATATGGAGCAGTAAGACCTATCAAAACAGGTGCAACAGATTGGGCAAGGAAGAAATGTGGGAAGATCTTTGTTTGAAGATTTGAGAACTCTTTCTTTGCCAAAGTTTTAAAAGCTATTGGTGAGGCAACATATGAATAATAACCTGAACCTCCCCAGCTTCAATTGTTAGTATGTGATGAATAGGAATTAGAGAAATACTTACATGAAGGACCAGATGAATAAGTGAGCAGTTGGACGAGCTAATGACATTATTTCCCTAATGATTGAATAGATAATTTGAAGAGGGATTATATGGGCTAATCATGTTGAATAATATCACACGGTTTTACCAGATCGCGATCACCAGCCACAGTTGATATTATGTGGCTAGTAAAGATGGCTAGTGAGAAAGGATAAAAAACTGAGCCATAAACAATTATTTCCATAATGTCTCGAGTGTTTTATTGAGAAGTACTCGTCATGATTAGAAATATCAACCAAGTGTTGAAAGTATTGAGCACCACAATCAAGCAGAAGCCATCCAGTTTCTCAATTGTGTCAGGTAATCAATCAGGAGGTGAGTGTGTCAGTTATGGTTAAATGGATTCAAGTCTAACAACCAAAAAGATCTTGATTCTATAGTGTGTGCTATTTCTTATGCTTATTTCAACCATTTATACAATGATTCCAAAATTATAATCCCATTGCTGAACTTTACTAGAAAGGAATTGAATTCTAGAAAAGATGTATTGTTGGTGTTTCAACAACATGATATAGATACAAAGAATATTTTCTTTACAGATGATCTCAATGATTTGAAGAATGCAAGTGAGTTAATCCTAGTGGATCATAATACTGCTCAGGGGAAAGTTAAGGATCTGGGACTGAAAGTTGTAGGAATTGTGGATCATCATGAAGACGAAGGACTCTCCACTGATGCTAATCCAAGAATCATACAAAAGGCAGGAAGTTGTTCAAGTCTTGTATTCAATTATTGGTATGATTTAGTACAAGACAAGAGTATATTTGATACAGGTATTATCAAATTCTTACTAGCACCTCTGGTGATTGATACCGGGAATTTAACATCACGTGTAGAGCCGGTGGATGCTGAAGCGTTCAAAATTTATCAAAAATATTTGGAACAAGTTGATACTGGAGCATTTTATAAAGAAATAAGAGCTGCAAAAGATGATATTGAAGGGTTATCATTGGAGGATATTTTTTTGAAAGACTACAAGTATTTTGAGTTTGAAGTTGGTTCAGGGGATGTTGTGAAGAAAGTTGGTATATCTTCAGTTGTAAAGCCACTAGAATGGCTGAAGAAATATTCTTCAGAACTCAATATAAAAAGCCATAAATATCTTGAAAAATCTGAACTGGATATATTCATCATTATGACAAGTTTTTTAGATAAAGATGAAAAATTTAACAGAGAAATTGCAGTACTCGGAAGTGATGAGAGTAATGAACTTTTGTTAAAACTAGCTGTGGATTCAGTTAAAGAATACTTGGAGCTTGAACCTCAATCACAACTCAGTTCCACTACACCAAAGTTTCAGGCATATAAGCAAAAGAATTTAGCTGCTAGTCGGAAACAAGTTGCTCCAGCATTTAAAAGAGCATTTGAAAGGCTCTAAAAGACAATTCTATGAATGTACCAGCCCACTTAATTGTAGTAATACACCACATACACTACACTTTTCCTCTTTTATTGAATAGTTAACAAAATCAAAGATAACGTATATACAAGAGTGCCCCAACCAGACAAATAAGTACGAACAATAGCACAATAGACAGATGGTGATGAGCAAGGGTCCAATAGGGTGATGTTCCTTACAATCCATGATAAGGTATCCACTACCTTATACTAATAAAACTGTCAATCAAAGCAACTATTTTATTCTTTCCGTAGTGACAAGCTTTCTCAATAGGGACTAAATTTTTAGATAGCAGCACCTGAAATGATCCCCGGAAAAGGAATAAGTATAAACTTTGAACGGTTTGCTTATAACTTCTCAATAACAGAAATCCAACATTATAATCAACTACATCGAGATTAAAATGAAGGGAATTGTTTACCATGGACAGAATGATATCAGGTTCGAAACTGACATCGAAGAACCAAAGATAAACTCCCCAGATGAGATTTTAATCGATATAGCCTATTGCGGTATCTGTGGTACGGACTTGAAAGAGTACACTGACCCACCAAATTTCTTTGCAGATAATGATAAGCCTGATGAATTGACAGGGCTTAAAGGTCCAATGTGTATGGGTCATGAAATGGCCGGTACGATTGTTGCCAAAGGTGATGAGTGAGTACTATTTGTTTTTAATTGTCCGGAGCAATGTTAACCAGTTCTTGTAGAGTTTATGGAATGGATGTTGGTGATAAGGTTGTAATTGAACCAAGTGTGTTTTGTGCTGATAATACAAGGTTTAAAGATACTAAATTATCAAAAGACTCAAGTTGTGCACCTTGTAAGAAAGGTCTCACAAACATTTGTGATCATGCTGGTATTTGTGGACTAGGTGCTCAACCTGGTGGTTTAGCCGAAAGATTTGTGACAGGAGCAAGACATGCGATTGTTATCCCAGAATCAATTCCTTTAGAAGTTGGTGCCTTGGTCCAACCAATTGCAGTTTCCTGGCATGCTGTGAGAATTGCTGGATTCAAAGAGGGTTCCTCTGCTTTGGTTCTTGGTGCTGGTGCTGTTGGTTTAGCAGCTATATTATCATGTTTTGGTCATAAAGCCTCAATGGTTGTATGTTCTGAACCTGCAAAGATTAGAAGAGAAAATTCTGAAAAATTAGGTGCTCATGTTTTCGATCCAACTTCAGTTGATGGTGATCCAATTGAAGAATTAATGGCTTTAAGTCCTGATGGTCATGGGTTTGATTATTGTTTTGATTGCTCAGGTTTAGAAATTACTTTACATACAGCTATAAGAGCTGCAACAACAAATGGTACAATTGTGAATGTTGCCATTTGGGGTTCAGATCCAGTGAAGTTCTATCCAATGGAGATCACTAAAACTGAGAAGAAATTAACAGGATCCATGTGTTATACAAGAGAAGACTTTGAAGGTGTATTAGATGCATTTGCAAAGGGGAATATTGATTTGGAAAATACAAAAACAAATATGATTACAAGTGTTGTGGATTTAGAACATGCTATAGAAGGTGGGTTTGATCATTTATTAAAGAATAAAGCTTCAGAGGTGAAAATCCTCATTACACCAAATAATAATGGTGAGATTGAGTACATGAAGGAATTTACGAAAACTCATGATACATACTTACAATAGATAAATATTCTAATTCATAATTACCATTTATAAATAACCCCATAAATTTACATTCCAATTAATAATACTATTATAATAACCCAATCACAATTTTTGACGTTCCAAATTATATTTTTGGAAACTTCTGTTCAATTGTTTTTGAACACTTAATTTTTGAGCACCAACAAAACTATCAATACTAACTTTGATTGAACGATCAACATCACTTTGTGAAACAAATTCTGATAATCTCATTTTGGCAAATGCTTCAGCTGTTCTAATAACAGATTCTAAATGACGAACAGTGATTGGGAATGAACCAGTAGTTATACTTTCACGACGTAAATCACTATAAAGTCTTGCAATTTTATCATTATCAATTTGATGAAGTTTTGGTTGAATTTTTGTTCTAGCATAATGAATATATTTCATTAAGAAATCTTGTGGAATTGGTGAAATTTCATTTTCTTTTTGTTTATTTAATTGACTGATTTTATCTCTTCTTTTATGTTTTCTACTTTGTCCACGTACTGGCGTTTCTTGAGTAGTTTGAGATTCAAGATCACTTGTTTCCATTTCATCATCACCTTCATCTTCGTCATCATCATCAATGGATTTATTAGATCTAACATGAGAATCAATAACGAATCTTGCTAATCTTTCATCTGATTGAGGATTCACAACATCTTTAACAACACATAAAATATCAAAACGAGACAAGATAGGTTCAGTTAAATCAACATTTTGTGATAATGGTAATGTTGAATTATATTTACCACCATTAGGATTTGCAGCTGCAATAATTGCACATCTAGCCTGTAGTGTAGTGACAATACCAGCTTTGGAAATAGATATACTTTGTTGTTCCATAGCTTCATGAATAGAAGTTCTATCTTGATCATTCATCTTATCAAATTCATCAATTAAACAAACACCTTTATCAGCCAACACAAGAGCACCACCTTCTAAAGTCCATTCTCTAGTAATTGCATCTTTTCTTACACTTGCAGTCAAACCAACAGCAGAAGCACCTTGACCTGTTGCAAAGACTGCTCTTTGTGCTGTTTTTTCAACATATTTTAAAATTTGAGATTTAGCAGTACCTGGATCACCAAGTAATAAAACATTAATATCACCTCTAATTGAATGTTTACCATTAACATTTTTAGGAACACCACCGAAAAGTGAACAAGCAACTGCAGTTTTAATATCTTTATGACCATAAATAGATGGTGCTATAGATGAAATAACTTTTTCAATTACACCACGTTCTCTTGCTAATTTTCTAAATTCACGTTCTTCTTCTTCAGTCCAACTGAAAATAACAAGACCTTGATCAACTTCTCCATTCATAGCCTTTTGTGCACCTTCTCTTCTTCTAACTGCATTAGCTTCAATAATAGTAGCAAACACTGGGAATCCATTCTTAACATTTAAATTACCATCAAATGAATTTTTATAAACACCAGTAACTTCAATTTCTTCACCAGGTTTAGCAATATCAACCAAATCCCATAAAAGAATAACTTCTCTATGACGTGGTAATCTACCAGCTGGAACTGTACCTGGTGCTTCTTGTAATGTAACTCTTTGATAGTTTCTGTATAATGTTTTTTCTGAATTCATTCTAAATGGACCTTTACTTTTACAATTTGAACAAAATGATATTTTAACTTCTGTGTTTGCATCTTGGAAAAAAGGTCCTAAAACAGAGTTACATTTTAAACAATCAAATTTGACATATTTCAATTGTGGGAAAACACCAGTTCTTCTTGTAACAACACCTGAAACTCTAACTAATGTGTTTAAATTTCCTTCTCTTAATTCTCTTAATGTGGATAAAGTTGGGAAATCTGCAATTCTAACATGGATTTCAGAATGAATTTGAGAATAATCAGGATAATGCAATTCAGTAGCTTCCATTGCAACAACATCAAAAAGTTTCAACATTTCTTCAGGACAATATGCCAAAAACATTGCTAATATAGCCTTTGATTCCATTAAATGGTTATAACTAACTTCTAAACTTTCACTATTCACTTCACCAAGGGTTCTGATTCTGGCACCATAAACAGATTTACCATTTTCATCAGTATATTCAAGTAAGAATGATTTTAATTCTCTTGAAATTGTTCTTGAAACATTTGGTTGTGTTACCCATTCATTCAAACTTTGAGCCTTGACATCAGCTAATGATTCAAGAGTTAACTCTTCATTCAATGGATCAATATCACCATCATCACCCATGTCTTGATCCTCATCATATATATTACGTCTTCTTCTTCTCATTGTTAAGTCCCCTCTATCTTCATCTTCGTCACCTAAATAGGCTTGATTCTGACGTAGATATTCATCTCTCTTATCCAATCTTCGGTTAACTTCATTATAATCTGCAATGTCGTTTGTATCAACAACGTCATCATCAATATTGTCACCTAAATCATAATGATCTTCTTCTGGTCTTGCAGCATAATCACGTTCAAAATTATCCATAAGATCAACACCATCTTCTTCATCTTCAATTCTTTCATCAAGATCGTCCAAATCTAGTTCTCTATCATCTTCCATGTCGTCAAATGGTAGAGCACCTGGAGAAGATGGTAATAACCCACTTTGTGCCATTTGAGGTGAGGAATTCCCTGTTGCTTGAGATGATGCGTACCCTGAACGAGCATCATCTTCGTTATCACTATCAGCTGATCTCTTTCTTGATTGTGACATTACTGCTGCTCTTTACCACTATGTCAGTACTTGATATTCAAATGATGGAAACCAAAAAAGCACAAAGCGAATGTAAATAAATCTCTAATTCACGGTCAAGGTAATTATCAACAGTTTTAATTACCTTTCCATTTTAGGATATCTGATTAGACGCGTCCAGAAAAAAAAATTAATATGGTGTGATTATGTAAAATCCGCGATAGTTACCCGGAAGACACCAAAATTGGTTTTCAAAAAAAGAAATGCGCAAGCCCGGAGTCGAACCGGGGGCTCAAAGATGGCAACTTTGAATTTTACCGCTAAACCACTTGCGCCTGTTTCTTGTTCCCGTTTGATCGCCGAAAAACCCGCCGATGCCCGAATCGTTAAGGGCACTGTATGGAGATGGGGCATAAGCACGTGATAATTAGTGAAAAATTTAGCTGGTGCTGCTTGTTACTAGAGTATAAGCCATTTATTGTTAAAGTTGTATTTTTTAACAGGTGCCATTTGGTGATTTCTTCTGGCAATGATGAAGAGTTGAGAGAGAAGGGGAAGGAGGCATAGGGAAAACATCTTTGAGCATATAATAAGAGAACAATATCATTTTATCCTCTCAAATCAGCATATAACATAGATCAGATCAATTTTTTTTTCCTTTTTACATTGTTACTTATTGTTTGCAGGTTTGGTACAAATACATCGCAATTATGACACCAAGAGCTGAAAGAATCAAGGAAACATTGATCCAAGTGATACCCATTGTGGTGGTGAACTCACTATTCATTTCAAGCTCACTTTTAGTACCAATCATCAATCATCCAAAATCATTTGTACCCTGCTCGTTAGAATATCTTAGAACATTCATATTAGCCACTCTCAGTTCAGCACTAATTAATTTTGGTACCACGAAAAGCATACATTTATATCATCCAAAAACCATTTTGGAATTCTTAGCATTATTATTTTTGGCATATCCACAAAAGACAGAGATTGATCAAACTTTTTCAAATTGGAATTTAGTTAAAAGAGAGAGTTATTTATTTGGAGCCATTTTCAATTTTATAAATCAAGGTTTTTATTTATTTGAAGCACTCTATAACATTTGGACACAAGAAATTGATGAAAATGAGCTTAGACAACGTGAGTCTACAGAAAATATTAATGAATTGGTGAGACAAAGAGCTACATTATCCAATTGTATTCAAGTACGAAGAAATTCGTATAATTTGAAAAAAAATGTTTATTCAGGTCCATCTACAAACACTGGATACCCAACAGAGAATGAGAGCTTATTGAAGAGTCCTGACCTTCAAAATAATACAATAGTTGTGGATTATAATTCTGATTCAATTGAATTCTTGAACCCAAGTTCCACAACAGATGGCAATAGTAAGACACCAACTGGTCAACTTACTCCAATTCATACAAACTATGGATCAGTAACCTCAATGACTTCACTCAACCTTTTAAATGATCAAGGGTCAAAGAAAAGATCTCCAATATTCCCGGTTCTCGAGGTTTTCATATGGTCAGTTTTTTCATCAACTTATGAGATTGGTATAGCTCTAATCCTCTCAATCACTTTTATTTTCGTCCCAGACCTTGATGACACACTTTTCACTAAACCAGAGATTTTTTATTATAACAATATTAAAAATTTCCTCATAGAAGTTGTCGTTCCATTGGGGATTTTAACAAGCTCAGTTCATTATTACTTGCTTCCGAGATTTCAGAACTCTCCTCTACTTACTCTGCTTGCTTTCTCTACAATTTCATTAGGATTATACGTTTTTGGGATACTCGAGACATAATCTCAGTCATATAAATTTAAAAGTCATTCGTTTATATTGTTGTAGAATCTCCAAGACTCAAAACTCTTGTACTGTTCCTGGCTCTTTAAACGCTTCTTGATTAGGAATGTGCCAGTCGAAGGAATTTCAGTTTATTTCCGACGAACAAATTTTGGAGTGTATAAAAAAAATATTCAAAGCCTCGATTTCAATTTTGTAAACATTCTTTAAATAAATCCCTTATATCTCAAGAATTCAAGTTGAAAATACCCATTAAAAAATAGTTGTTTGATCAATTAATCTATTTCTTGATCAATTGGCAAATTTTCAGGTCTTAAAATTACCGGTTTTGATCTCTGAGAGCTATAAAACATTATTTTCAATAGCATAGCCCAGGACCCTTGACAGGAACTGTCTAGTACTTTGAAAAACACCAAATATACACCAACCTTATTAGCAAACTTGCGTCTTAAAATGAGTTTACCAACTTCAGACACTCCGTTATTGGGGTCTCATCGTGGTGGACATTCAGCAAAAGGTGTTGTCGCTCATGCTGTCCATGTCACTAGTCTCACTTTAAAATCTTCACCAGTCAATTGGTTATTAATTTTCGCACCATTAGGTATTATTGCTGGAAAGTTGGGATGGTCTTCAAGTTTAGTGTTCTCATTGAACTTTTTAGCTATTATTCCATTAGCTGCTTTATTGGCATTTGCTACTGAAGAATTGGCAAGTCATGTTGGTGAAACTCTTGGTGGATTGTTGAATGCAACTTTTGGTAATGCTGTTGAATTGATTGTTTCAATTATTGCTTTAAAAGAAAACCAAATTAGAATTGTTCAAGCCTCAATGCTTGGTAGTATTTTATCTAACTTGTTATTAGTTCTCGGTTGTTGTTTTATTGCTGGTGGTTATAATAGATTACAACAAACTTTTAACCAAACTGTCGCACAAACAATGAGTTCATTATTGGCATTGGCAACTGCTGGATTAATTATTCCTGCTGCCTTCCATGCTTCTTTCCCAAAGAGTGAAGAAGGTTTAAATGATCAAAAGATCCTAGCTTTATCTAGAGGTGCATCAATTGTTTTGCTATTAATTTACGTTTTGTTCTTGCTATTCCAATTGAAGACTCATAAAGGATTATTTGAAGGTGTTAATGAAGACTCTACTGAAGATGAAGAACAAAGATTACAAAATCAAAATGTCGGTGCTGGCTCCAAAGATGAAGATGAAGCTACTTTGTCTTCTGTCTCATCAATTGTTGTCTTATTCATTGTTACTGTTATTGTTTCCATCTGTGCTGACTACCTAGTTGGTTCCATTGATGACATTGTGGAAACTAGTGGATTATCCAAAACATTTATTGGTTTGATTGTTATCCCAATTGTTGGTAATGCAGCTGAACACGTCACTGCTGTTGTTGTTGCCATTAAGGATAAGATGGATCTTGCAATTGGTGTTGCTGTTGGTTCTTCTTTACAAATTGCTCTTTTCGTTACTCCATTTATGGTTTTAGTTGGTTGGATTATTGATGTCCCAATGAGCTTATATTTTTCCACTTTTGAAACTGCTGTGCTCTTCATAAGTGTTTTAATCGCCAATTATTTGATTTTGGATGGTGAAAGTAATTGGTTAGAAGGTGCTATGTTACTTGGTACCTACGCTATTATCGCTCTAGCCTTCTTTTTCCTACCAGACGTTCAAATGTGTTCAAGTAAATCACTGCTATTTCATTAAAATTATTAAAAAAACACACAGAAGAATCTTTTTATATAGAGCTTTTCAATGTATTATTTGAAGTTAGATTTTAAGTAATCTGTAGCTTAAACACTTTTTTTCCAGCTAGCTCTGCCATATTTCTAAGGCCAAATTAGACTGTTATCGTTATAAAGGGCTTGGCTTCGATGAGTCTAAAAAATGCGAGATGTTGAGGTTTCAAGTGTTTGATAAAGATGGTGACGATTCATGTTGCGTAGAAGGATAAGATAGTCGCATCAAATTGGTTCCTTATTAGTGCTCAAAAAGCATTTCGTGGCATTTTTCCAAATCCTTTTTCGCCTCATTTGCGTTTTCTGGAGTAAGGAACTTTGAATTATCGTAATCAATGAAATGTGGGATACCTTCCTTATCGATGATCAAGTTATGAGGTCTTACATCTCCATGAGATATTTTGGCAAAATGATGCAACTTGTAAAGTTCATTTTTTACCAATGCCTTCTTGTCATCGCTCAAAAGTTTAAGGTCGGATCCAAGCTCATCAGATCCTTCTAAGGCTTCAAACACAAGGTACTTTCCATAAAATGAATTAGTGTGATCAATGAGAGTTCCAGCTTCCACCAAAATAGGTGAATTGATCAAACGATCTGGAAATTTCTGTCTAATCATCATGTTATGTTTCATAATAGCTAAGTTAGCCTTGACCTCTGGAAGGAAATAACAGTCCGAAACCATCTTTGTGAAAAACTCTTGTTCATCACCAATTTCTGGATGAAAAAACATTAAATCTCGCAAATTCTCATAATAATAATCTATTGCTGCTTTTTCAGTATAACATTTTAATATAAGCTTTGAACATTAGAAAGGGAAAGCAAACGAAGCTCTGCATCTGATGGTTTGAATAAATCAACAAATGTTGGTTTGGATATTTCGAGAATATCATTCAAATGAAACCATACTCTTGATGAACGCAAAACTGTATACCATCTATCAGGGGATTCAATAACACTGAAAGTCAATTTAAAATGGGAAATGATCTCCAAGTCTGACTCACTGGTATTACTGCTAGTATTTGTCTCAAACAACGAATCGTTTTCATTTTCATCCTTTTCTTCAGCACTGGAGAGGGACTCTCCACTCGAACTTTGGCTGTCATATTGGAATGACTTGTTCAGACGTTCATGAATCCCATCCTTTTCGTTGTCTTTAATGAGCTCCAACAATTCCCTCATACGTTCAGTAGATTGTGGATCATTTGGTTTTTCGTCAACCATGATTCGATAAATAAGAAAAGCAATAGCTATTCTTGGTTCAAAAGCATTCATGTACGTTTGTTCTGGTGCTTCATCATCAACTAAAACCATTTTGAATGTTAGATGCCTTAAAGATAATATATGCTTTTCTTGATTGTAGAATTTTGATATGTCTGAAAGATCATTTGGAAGCTCAAAGATGGTCATGCTTGAGAGATCAGACAAAATACCATACCTTTGACAGGTAGACACCATGTGAATTAGCAATTATGAAGCCATTCCTCCATTCTGCAAAATACTGTCATCATCATAAGACATCGAGTCATGTGGTTGTTTGGTCTTAACTACACTTAATGCATTCTCTGCGTTATTTTTGAAAATTTGAATGCCAGCTATAATATTGTTACTAATTGTAGTTCCAAGTAAATGTTGGACATTAATCTTGAAGTCTTTTGCAACATATGGTTTCTTATGAACAAACTCAAAAAGAAACAGTACAGGATAGATCACTATATCTTTCAAATAGTCACGAAATGTATCTTCAGTATCTTTTGTAGAGATGTTTCCAAAGTATCTGAACGCAGTAGCAAAAGAGCCACTGAGGAACATTTCGATAAGCTCAATTCTTCTCAATTGTATCTCACTGCAAATATCAGTTTCCATTTGAGATATAACGGTTTTGATTTCATTGACAGAAATTTGTTCCTGTGACCTATATTTGAGCTTGGTGGTCAAATTTGTGTCATTGTTTTCTGATCCTTCTGATGGAGTTGAGAGATGACTCGCACGGTGAGATTTTATATGAATGTTATAAATAGTTGGTATAATAAAAATCACTTTCCAGAAATGTATCATATACTGTTCCCTTGGTTCAATGCTTGATCTCATGAAGGATTAAATCTTGTCCATTAGATATTCAATACCCTTGATGTTTACTATTGTGTTTTCTGAATTGTTTAGTTTAAATATGTTATAGTATTTGATTTCAAGAAGAGGTTTTGTGATTTCTCTTTTAAAATTAGTGAATAATTGAGGAAAGTTGTGATTAGTATAATCTATTGCTTCTTCATCAGTCATTAGACTCATATCAATCTTTTGCAACTCCAATCTGTGATCATCTATTACACCAAATTCAGCAGAAGTTTGAGCTTCAGGCATACTCATACTTGACCGCATATACTGATTAATGAGCTCTTGGTCTAAACTAGTTCCAATATGAAATACACTATTGACAATGAGTTATTCGTCGTAATTTATAAAATTGCTTCTAAATCACCAATCAACAAATTAAAGAAATCATGAGTTCTTTTTTTATATAGACAATTTAATCTACAAGTTTTGAGAATATTTAAAATAATCTAGTATTTAATATGAATGTGTATGAACCAGCCAGATATATCATCTCTCTAAGCTTTATAAACTGGATAATCAGTATAACCTTTAAAATCTGGAGCATAAAAAGTGCTACGATCATAAGGATTCAATTCATAACCTTCAGCTAATCTTTTGTGTAAATCTGGATTTGCAATAAAATAACGACCATAAGCAATTAAAGTATTTGGATTACTTGCATCTTTTATAGCAATATCTGGATGAAGTGCATAATTACCAGCTCTAATAACATTACCATTCCAAATACTATAAATGAAATCATTTGAACCTTCAACTTCACCTTCACCTTCTTTTAATAATAAATTTGAAACTCTTGGTTCAATTAAATGAATATATGCAATTCTTTTACCTTGAATTGCCCTTTTTTCTAATTCACCAATTAAATGAGCAAATTGTGAAATTATTAAAGGTTCTTTAATACCACTCATATCACCATAAACACCAAATGGTGATAATCTAACACCAACACGATCAGCACCTAATTCTTCAATAACTGCATCAATAACTTCTAATGTAAATTTTGATCTATTTTCAATTGAACCACCATATTCATCATTTCTTTTATTTGTTTTTGGATCTAAGAATTGATTTAATAAATAACCATTAGCAGAATGAATTTCAACACCATCTGCACCAGCTTCGATTGCATTTTTAGCAGCTTGAACATAATCTTTAACATGTTGTTTAATTTCAGGAATTGTTAAACCTCTTAATTCATTTTTATATTCAATTGCTAATTTTTTAGTTTCTTCATTATGATATAGACCATCACTTGCACTAACAAATGGTAAACCATCTCTAGCTAAATTATTTGGTTCAGATTGACGACCTAAATTCCATAATTGAGTAAAGACAAATGATTTATTATTATGAATACTTTGATAAATTTTTTTCCATTCTAAAATTTGTTTAGAATTCCAAATACCTGGTGCATTATCATGACCACCAGCTTGTGGTGATATAAAAGTACCTTCAGTAATAATTAAACTTCCTGGATATTTTGATCTTTGACTATAATATTCAGAAATTAAATCAGTTTGTGGTTGATTTTTTGGACAACGCATTCTTGTTAATGGAGCCATAACGACTCTATTAGACAGTTCTAATTCACCAAGTTTGATTGGTGTGAAAAGAACTGTATCTTTTAATGGTTTTGGTGTGAATCCTTGAGTAACTGTCATATTGATGTTTCTATGTCCGATTTAATAAATGGGTCAAAGAACAAATGTGTCAAAATCATGATGGTTTTATATGTTTCAATCCAATTTGTAATCAATAACCTGACATTTGTAATCTCATCGTAGAGGTCTGCATAATTTAACACCTTGGTCGGTCCCTTAGGGCACAAATGGCACTATTTTGGCTAAGGGTATTTCATTTGTGACATCAGGATATTGACGTATTGTACTGCATATTAATATCTCGGTACCTCAATTAGTAAACCGGAATTTTAATGGGATTGTTTAAAGTAAGCTTTACAACCCTTAATTTTGACTCTTGAGTCTTCAATAGTTAAATTATTGTGATTATTGACTCTGGTTACTTATATTATGGGTACTTACATTTCAGAATTTTAAATTTACGTTGTAGTTTTCCAGTTATAAATCAGTTAATTTCTTCATTAGTAAAGAGCCTCCGTCAAAATTCCGAAAGAGGAATTTGACCCGATTTGAATTGGCAGATATAAAGTTGTGGTTGAATTATGAGGTACTTGTGTTTTGTAGATGAGATGGTTGATAGTTAGTATACTTCCAAGAAGTTGAATAGAGAATGTTCAAGTTCTCTATTTTAATTAAAGGTGTTGGTTTTAGTTGGATTGGGTATTACGATCATCAAATAGTAAGTCAGACATAAGTAAAACATGCTTGGTGAACACAAGAATGCTAGTATGAATCCTTAATAGTTGAATCAATAATCTAGGAGCCAGTGGTGTGTATATGATTAATATACTACAGTCTACACCTTTGAGTTGATTCTTATAAATTTAATTTTCCCTTCCGAGGTTAACTCTCGCTGGACGCGTACAGAACAAGGGAAATAAATATCCCGTAATAAACCAACTCTCCAGACTCCAGACTCCTACATCTCAAGAGCACCCATAGAAAAGCTTCTCTCTTTGTTATTTAGAAGCGTGTTTTCCTGTACAATGTCAAACCTGATGATCCAGCATCTCATTGATTAAGGATCATCGATGGGTTTTTTCCAAGGCAAGACGCGATGAAAAAAAAAAATAATTTAAAGTGACAGGAGTAAATGATGTACTTATTTACACACTTGGGTCCTCGTAAACATTGAACAAGCAACTTAAAGGACGCCCAGACCTGTACCCACTAATAAACACTACCTGAATAAGGGAGCATTATTATCTTACGGTGTCACTGTTCGTGTAGTTTGGTTGAAGAGCTTTCTGTATCGAGTTGATTAATTCAACCAGCCACGGCCCAGCCAAAATTTTTTTTTATCTCCGGTTTCGAACAAAACCAGAAAATTAAATGAGCAGCCATCAAACGAAAAAACTTGATGAATGAATCAATGATCATTTTGATGGCTTGTAGTTGTGCTGGCGAGTGTCTATGATGATGTCTGGTGTATCAGTCACTCTTATTCATGCTCCTTCCTGTAATAAGTATAGATGTAGGATGTCCACTGCTTGTTGAATCTGAAAGAGACGCGTAAGAATGTCCATCTGTTTTGGGAATGAATGTAGTGCAGATAAACCGTTGAACTTTCCTAAATGATGTAGAAAATAACAGTGTAGGGATTATAATCACTACTATCTCTACCATCACTACCATCTACTACCATCTACCTTCTACTATATCTACCTCCATCTAACTCTACCCCTATCCCTATCCAACTCCCTCTCTTCACTCTTCACTATGTCTCTTCACTTGTTTGATCTTTCCTGCACTTCGAGACGCGTAAATTATCATCTCTCAAACGCGTCAAAAAGCCCAACCCCTTATAAAAATTCCCGGTACGCGCCACAACCATCCAGCCCCAAAAAGTTTAATGGCTGGACCTTTAATAATAAACCACCAGAATTATATAAAATACAAATTTATCCCTGGACCTTCTTCTTCATAATGAACTGAACTAGTTGTTAGTTATCATTCATATAAACACACTCACTTCTGCCTTGCTCCATTCACTGCTGAAATCAAACTCCACAAGGACTAATTTTCAATCTGTTTCACATTCTCTCCATTCAGGTACATATCTAGAACTTCATCACTTTTATACGCGTCAGAAATTTGTTTCATAATATAAACAAAAAAAAAATCTCTTCAACTGTGTGCTCTTGCTTCATGAAATAGATTTATACAACTACAAGAACTTCATATCATACTCTTTCATTTCATCAATTTGTCTTAATAATAATAATAATATAGTAATACCAGTATGTCTGATAAAGAAGCTTTATACCAATTCAACAAAAAACCTGTGAATTCAGAGATGGTTCAATACCTAGTTGATACAACATGTTCAGTAATAAAAATCAAACCATCATCTTCATCATCATCATATCCATCACCTCCAAATTCACCAGATGAATTAAATAAACCAGTTTCATTATTTGAATTTATTCGTCGTTTAATTAAACATTCAAATGTTCAAACTCCAACTTTAATGTCAACTTTAGTTTATCTTGCAAGATTAAGATCCATCTTACCTTCAAATGTCTACGGTATTGAAACAACTCGCCATAGAATTTTCTTGGGTTGTTTAATATTAGCTGCTAAATCTTTAAATGATTCTTCACCAATTAATAAACATTGGACTGCATATACTGATGGTCTTTTAACAATTCAAGAAGTTAATACTATAGAACGTGAATTATTAGAATATTTGAATTGGAATTTAACAATAACTCAACAAGATTTATATAATTCACTTTCATTTTTTTTAATACCAATTAAATCAAAACTTAAGAAAATTGCAGAAAATGATTTACTTACAAGACAAAAACATTACATTAGTTCAACTCCATCAACTACAAAACTACATAATTTGGTTGCTCCAAAAGTTGTATCAACTTCTTCTTCGGCAAGTTCTGTACCAAGTTTAATGTCAAATTCTTCATCAAGATCAACTTTATCAAGTATAAATACCCAATCTTCAAATTCTATAAATAATATGCTTAAAGATCCAATAACTATGGAAAATCATACTCAACCACAAAAGGGATATCGTCCATTAAGATTAAGATCTTCAAATGATAATAATCAAGGATATTATTCACAAAATCAATCTAATAATAATATTTCTTCAGGTCCAATTTTAACGAAACCAAGAAGTTCATTATTAGCTGCTGCTGGTAGAGTTACAAGAGCTTTTTAATTGAAGCAAGTATATATATATATATTATATTTATTGGGGAAATAATGGGTTTAATGGGAAAAAAATGGATAATTTTAATGACAATTTAGATAATTAATACTACATTTTTGTAGAAACATCGCGTTACATAATTAAAACTTATACTAAAACTTCACTATCTAGAGATGAAAAATTTTCTTTTGGTTTGTGGGTGTATATGAATTTTTTTTGTTATTCTTATGAATAAAGATCATCTTCCTCTTCAGCAGCTCCAAAATTTGCAGCTCCTGCATTTGGATTAGCTGGTGGAATTGTGGATCCATCACTTGCAGATTCACCAAATTTAAAATTTGTATATTGACCTCTTGAAGCTTGTATTTGTTGAGCATAAGCTTCATAACGACGTAATTCTGCATCACTAACTGAACGTTTAGCTGTCTTCATAGCTTCTTCAAAATGTGCCTTGGTGATATATGGAACTAAATCTTCCTCTTCTTCAACTTCCTCTTTCATTTCAACATCACCACCAGCTTCACCAGATTCTTCTTTAACTTTAGCTGCAGCTTCTTTTTCAGCATTTGCACGTCTATGAGCTTCAATAGAATCTTTAATAGCAAATTTAGCAGATCTTTGAACAATATATGATAAATCAGCACCAGAGAATCCATGTGTAGTTTTAGCAATTTGTCCTAAATCTAATCCTGGTTCTAATGGTGTATTTCTTAATTGAGCTTGTAAAATTGATAAACGTGCTGGTTCATCTGGTAATGGAACATAAATCAATTGATCTAAACGTCCAGGTCTTAAAATAGCTGGATCAATTTGATCAGGTCTATTAGTAGCACCAACAACGAAAACATTTTTTTTAGCATTCATACCATCCATTTCAGTCAACAATTGATTAACAACACGATCACTTGCACCACCAGCATCACCTAATGAATTACCTCTAGCTTTAGCAATAGAATCTAATTCATCCAAGAAAACAACTGTTGGAGCTGCAGCACGAGCTTTATCAAAAATATCACGAATATTAGATTCTGATTCACCAAAATACATACTTAATAATTCTGGACCTTTAACAGAAATAAAATTTGCAGAAACTTCAGTGGCAACAGCTTTTGCTAATAAAGTTTTACCAGTACCTGGTGGACCGAAAAATAACACACCTTTTGATGGAGCTAAACCAAATTTGGTATATTGATCTGGATGTAAAACTGGATATTCAACAGTTTCTTTTAATTCATCTTTAATATGATCTAAACCACCAATATCATCCCATGTAACATTAACACTTTCAACAACAGTTTCACGTAATGCAGATGGATTAGAGTTACCAAGTGCAAATCTAAAATTATCCATAGTAACACCTAATGAATCCAAAATTTCAGCATCTATTTCTTCTTCATCCAAATCAATTAAATCCATCTTTTCACGAATTTGTTGCATAGCAGCTTCTGAACATAATGAAGCAACATCAGCACCAACATAACCATGAGTTTCAGCTGCAATTGTTTCTAAATCAACATCATCAGCTAATTTCATATTTTTGGTGTGAATTCTTAAAACTTCTAATCTACCAGTAGCATCTGGAATACCAATATCAACTTCACGATCAAATCTACCAAATCTACGTAAGGCAGGATCTATAGAATTTGGACGATTGGTGGCTGCGATAACAACAACATTTGATCTGGCCTTCATACCATCCATTAATGTTAATAATTGTGAAACAACTCTTCTTTCAACTTCACCATTAGTCTTGTCTCTCTTTGGAGCAATTGAATCAATTTCATCAATAAAGATAATAGCTGGTGCATTCTTTTCAGCTTCTTCAAATGCTTTTCTTAAATTTGATTCTGATTCACCAGCCATTTTAGACATAACTTCTGGACCATTTATTAAAAAGAAAAATGCACCAGTTTCATTAGCAACAGCTCTAGCCATCAATGTTTTACCAGTACCTGGTGGACCATACATCAAAATACCTTTTGGTGGTTTAATACCAATACTTTTGAATAATTGTGGATGTCTTAATGGTAATTCAACCAATTCTCTGATTTGAGCCATTTGTTTACGACAACCACCAATATCATCATAACCAACTTCATTAATGTTGTTTTCTTCATCTTCTCTATTGATTGGTTCACCTTCACAATGGATCACAGTGTCTTGTGCCACGATGGCAAATTCTGCAGGTTCAACTTCAACAACTTTGAATTCAACTTGTCTCATACCACCACGAACAGTGAAATGATCACCTTTTCTAACAGGTCTATAGGCTTCAACAAAGTATGGTTTCAAGTAAACGTCGAATAATGAACCAGTCAAACCTTCAACAGTGTCGGCAATTGGTAAAACAGAAATTCTTGAAGCATATTTGATATCTGGACATGGATGAACAGTAACAATATCACCCAATCTAACTCTCAAATTATTACGAACGACACGGTTGATACGGACTGCACCATCATCAATATCATCATCGACAAGAACAATCAAAACAGTATCTTTTCTCTTTTTACCCTTGACTAAAACGGTATCACCACGGAAGAGTTGTAATTTTTCCATAGTATTTGAAGTCATAGCGATAACAGAGTTATCATCATTGACAGCGTCATCAACTAATAGAGCTATAGAGTTAAAATGTTAGTACAATGCTCAATTGATCATTTGGATAAATTCAACATACCATTATCCTTCTTCTTTCTTCTTAAAATAGCAGTAGCAGTGGCATCTTCCTTAGCTTTATCAGCTCCTGAAGCGTCTAACAAAGGTTTCTTTTCGTCAACCATTTTCCCAGAATTCCTAAACTTCTCAGCGGGTTTTCTTGTGATCTGATTATCAGTTGATTAAAATAATATAAATTATAAATCAATTGATATTAGAAATTGCGGAATTATCGAGGTTTTTAAAGGGTTTGTCAAAGTGGTTAAGTGTGTTGAATTTTGATCTTTACAAATTCGGTGGCAACAGAATCAGATCGATCGAATTTGGAAAACGAGTTCGCGAACAATTTTTGTTAGCGAATTGCTCAGGGACACATTATGAGATCAGAGTGCGCTGGGCGGGTAAATCGTATCGCGAATGCGTTCTGCAAAGGACTTATAATGGAATACGTACTTTAAAACTACGACTAGTGGGATACAAAATGAGGAATGTGCTATTAGGTGTGATGTATTAGGGGGCAGGAAGGGGGTCATTATTCGTAGCAGTATTCAAAATTCTCAGCAAATTGAGTGTTCTCTTAAATCCCAATTAAACCACCAACTTGTCTTGCACCAACAGCAGTAGCCATTCTTAGACCTTGGACTCCAAATGGGAAATAACTAACAGTGTAGTAAATAACAGCTATGACTTCAGCCAAACTTGAAATCAATGTCAGAATTGTTGATTTCATGAAAGCACTAAAGTAGATAGTGGCAAAGACTGAACCGAAAAAGAATACTGTGAATGGCAGTCTTTGAGCAGATGTTAAGTGCTTGATATAAGCGACTGGCCCCTGTAGCAAACCAAACGATACCACAAATAATAGGGATCCCAAGGACCATAATAGACCGAATTTTCTAGGCTTCAATGCCAATACTGGGAAAAGGAAAAATGAGATGGTGAAGCAAGCAGCTGATCCAAGCAAACAGCCAATGAAACCCATCAATCTCTCAAATCTTGATAGTTTAAACCATTCCGGTTCTTGATTGTTGATTTCTTGAGCATCACTTTGAGTAAGTGGTAATCTATTGTACACATCATTTGCAGTGTTGTTTAAAGTCTCTGCCCAACCAGAGAACAAGGTCTTTGCTCCCTCGTTCACCGCACCACCAGAGTTCGGATTATGCGTCGAGGTCCATCTGTCCCATTGGGATCTCAAGCTGTTTTCTCCTGTATCAGCCATTGTGTTTTGTATTATTCTAGTTGTAGTGAAAGTCATTGTTACGCTGTCAATTTCGGTACTATTTATTATTCACAGAATTGTAAAACGGATTCGCGAAGATAGAGAACCCAAAACACTTTTATTCCCCTTTTGGGAAGTTCAAGATAATCACCGTTTTGGCCAAACAAGAATTTACGAAATTGTGAGAGAAACAACCACAACTTGAACAAGTATTCATAAAATCAAGTTGAGTTCCAAACACAGAATATAGAAGAATAACACGGACAAGATGGCTGATGAATTCTTGAACTTCAACAATGACAAATTGAATATGGATGACTTTTCTTTCAACATTTCCAATAATGACGCTACTTCCACAATTCCTGAGAATGAATTACTAGATTTTACAACAAGTAACCCAAACAACAACAACATTAATTCAAACAATACTCATCAAGGAACTACTCATCTAAACCCGACTCAATTACATTCAGGCTCTCTTTCGAATCATGATGTTCATAGTGTCCAAAACTCGTTTCACAACAGTTATTTGTCACCTATAAATTCACCTTATACAAACCCAAACCATTTATCAACATCATTTGCATCATCAAGAAAGAACTCTGTTTATGATACATTAGAATCAGTGGCATCACCTCAAAATACATCTACATTGAACTCTCAATATTTCTCACCTTCTCAAAAACCAATGTCTTTTAACAATACAGCCAATCGTCAGATACCGGATATTTCATCTATAAACAGTCCTGGCTCATTCAATGATCAAATGAGTCCGTACCCTTCATCATTTGACACTTACAAATCACCAAGTGCGCGTTCTCAAGGACTTTCACCTGCAGCAGGGTCTTTACCAAAGCAACAATTGAGTAAAGAGGACAAATTACGTCGTAGAAGGGAGTTCCACAATCAAGTGGAGAGAAGAAGAAGAGACCTTATTAAAGAAAGAATAAAAGAGCTTGGTGTTATTGTCCCACCTTCTCTATTGCTAGTGGATACAGATGGGAAGGAAATTAAACCAAGTAAATCGGTCATTATAAATAAAACAGTTGAATATGTTATTCATTTGCACAAAGTCATGAAGGCACAAGATCAAAGACTAAGTGACCTAATAGCGAAAATCGATGAACTGGAACAACTACCAGACCAACAATCTTTACCACTACAACAACAAGAGACATATTCAAATAGTAATTCTTACACGAATTCACCAAATCCCGGTCAGGGACTCCCTTCTGAGCAGGACTTGGATTTTGATGTTAATGAGTTCCTGAAAGACCATAAAACTGATACAAACTGGGATGGCTTGAACAGCATATAACATACTTTTAATACTTAATATAATGAATGTGAACGACGACGTTGAAAAGGAGTAAATTTGTAGCTGCTGATATTTTTTTGACGGCCATTGTTCTAAAAAGTCTATACTTTCGCGAACATGTTTTGCAAAAATCGCATCTATAAAAAAAATTACAAAGTCGCGTTCCTCTTATAAAAAGTAGAGACTCCAGATTTTAAAACAATCAACAAACAGTTCAAGAACAGCTGCGGTTTTCTTGCCAGGGGAGATATGGGGGTCGCCAATCGGAGCCATAGGAAGTCAAATGCTAGGTCCTTGCTGATCTCACAAAGGAAAGAGAGACAGACTTCGCTACCTTCTACGAATGAGCCTCCATCAACAAATCTCAATCATCAAGTACATCATGATCCATCAAAACCTAGAGAAGAACGTCATTACCAGAATTTCTACCCAGACCTCGATGAAGATGCGTTACTCCCGTTGTTTTATACAGAGGAGAATGGTGTGAATATCAAACAATCACAGCATCGCAACTTGGCATTGAAAAAACCAGAATTTAAACAGATACCCAAAGAAATTTTACCAAATGATAATAGTAAAATACCCAAGAATATTATTAAACTAGGATATAAAGAACATTCAATGCTACAAGTTTCAGATACGTACATCCGTGAGAATGATCAATTTGCGAAAAGGGAACAAAATAATGCATTCTTTGAGTCAATATCTCAAAATCAAATCAATTTTAAATCAACTTATGATATGGATGAGCAGGATAATTATTTTTTAGCATATTTGAATTCTAAGATAGAAACAAAGCATATCACTCATGAGATATTTGAAATTGCAATTACAATTCTTGAGAATGAATGGTATTATTTAGAAAAGAAAATTCCACCAAAGATACGAAAGACCTATTCATCAGATTCAGAACTAAGTTTGAAGACAAGTGCTGCCATCAATCACACCAAAACATATGGTGCTGATGATGGAATTGGATTTTCGCCAGAGGAAGACCAACGCTGTGCAGTTTGTAATGAATCCGAATGTGACAACTCTAATGCGATTATTTTTTGTGATGGTTGTGACATTGCAGTACATCAAGACTGTTATGGTGTTATATTCATTCCTGAGGGTCAATGGCTCTGTCGTCGTTGTATGATCTCTAAGAAGCGGAAAGTTCGATGCTTGTTTTGTCCTTCTACAACAGGTGCTTTTAAACAAACGGATAATGGATTATGGAGTCATGTGCTTTGCGCTTTATGGATTCCTGAACTTTGGTTTGCCAGTGCAGGTCACATGGAGCCAGTTGAAGGATTTGATGCTATACCGAAAGGAAGATGGAAATTAAATTGTTATATCTGTAAACAGAAGATGGGTGCTTGTATTCAATGTGCTAATAGGAATTGTTTCACTGCTTTCCATCCTACATGTGCAAGAAGAGCTGGGCTCTTTATGGAAATGAAAAAAGGTGTGCAAGGTGCAGTGTTGGATAAGTCCAGTATGCATTCATATTGTCATAAACATTCACCACCTGGGTATAATGACACTGTTGATATAAAGAGTGGGATTGAGAAGACAAGATTATATTATGAAACCTTAAATCACAATCAATCAACCAACCTTATTAAAATTTCACAGGATAAAAAAATAAATACAAAGAAATGGAAGACTGCAAGAGGAACACCAATACCACCAAATTATTTCATAAAAATTGTGAGTCAATTTTTAAGTAAATTGAAAGTTCAAGATGAAGAAAATATCGCACAGCAATTGACTAAATATTGGTGTATGAAGAGAGAAATGAAAAGGGGTGCACCGTTAATGAGAAGAACTGACCCAACAGGTTACTCAAGTGGAAACCCAGAAGAATTAGAACCAAAGATTGATTTCTGTAAAAATCTTCTTGAAGATCTTGATAAATTAGGTGATCTTTCCAAAATTGTGGAATCAAGAGAAGAGACTAATCTTGAACAGGATTCCACTTTTAGAGAAGTTTTACAATTGACATATTTCCCACATAACCATTTAATTAGAAAATTGTTGAGTGTTATAAAGAAAGTTGATTCTTCTAGATTTTTGATGAATCTTGAGACCAAGTCCTTGAATCTTTTCCAGATCAATGAAAAAAGTGAAAAAAGTGGGTATTACTCATTGGATGAACTATTGGAGGATATATCAATGTTTTTCGAAGAAGTTGAGAATATAAACAATCCTGCATTAAACAAGGCAGTTCGTCGTATTGCAAGAGAGATTGATCCAGTTTTACAAAGCTTACAAGATACTGATCTTGGTGAATTAGAAAAAGATTTCGTGATGGAAGGAGTGGAGGTGGATAATGCTCCATATGAAGGGCTCAGAGCTATGGAGAAAGTAGGATTAAGTGATGTTGAAGAAGAATAATTTAATCATAAAAATCGAATGTATTATATATGTATCATAGGCGGGCAAAAACCATTAATAAAAGACAATATTCGTATATTTACAAGATTATAGCACCAAATTATTCCGCTCAATTCTTCTGACTTGAACACCATTGTTTAAATTTTTCGTTCCAGCCTACTACTCCACAATTATCACTTAGTATCTCGAGACTTCTTTCTTGAACAATGTTTTCAATAGTTTTCTCGTTCTGTACCCAATTTTGTAACACCCGTAGTTGTCTATACTTGGATTCTTTCAATTCTTTAAACTCACCTGCAGCATATGGGTCTATTCTTGGATCAACATATTTCTCCTGTAGTTCTGGCTCTTGATTTGATTCAATAGATTTCTCTAATGTGATACTTTGCTTATCACAGTATTCTATAGCAGTCAAACGATCGTTCCAGCTCTTGAAAAGTATCGAACTAGCAAAACTTTCACATATATCTGTCCTGGAGTGCTTCTTATCGTTCAATAATGAGTTGATCCGTTGCTTTATAACATCATCTGTACTTGCTCTCGAAAGTTTGAGGAAAGCTCGTAGTCCCTTGGGACTCAAGCACACTTCTTTGGACAGCTCCGGCAGCTGTGGCGAGCTTGGGAATGCATCGTCCTTTGACTGGTTCCAGAAGCTCATAATTACGCAGTGCTGTTGGTTAAACTAAGAGTTTGTTGATTAACAATGGCGTTTTCGAGCTAGATTCCGAGCATAGGTAATGATTTTTTTTTCTGGTATATCTCAGAACAAAAAAGTGACGTTTTGATCCAGAAATTTGTAACACGATTTTACACTTCAACAAGAAAAAGGTTCTTTAGATAGAATCGGAGTGACAATAGCGGTGGAGTATCATGTCGAAAGTGAATCTGAGACCATTGGATGACGTTCTCCAGCAAAACAGTGAGAAAAGAGCTTTCTTGCACGGAGTTGCTGCCTATTTGAAGAAATTGAATACGTTTGCCTCATCGAAAAAGAGCCAGAGCATCACAGAATACAATGTTGGTGGTGTAATCTCAATCGTGGAACAGTTGGAGACGCTTGCTGATACGTATAGATCCGAAGAAACTGATTTGTTGGATGTGGAAGATTACTACGATGTTTTAGTTAAAAGTTGGTTCTGTTATCAAGATTGCAAACAGGATGTTGGTGAAGTCAAGGCTAGCACCTATTTCAACTCAAATTACGATGTTTCAGGTACATTACCGCTAACAATTGGCCAGCTTTTGCTTACATTGGAGCCTGCAATCAACACATACAAGTACGAAATGTTCAAGGTGTCTAATAATCTGCTCACACGCTACTCGGACTATATTAAGAAAGGAGAGTCATTTTACTCAGTCGATCCAAATACATTGAACTATCAAACGCAGCAAAAGGGAGGTCTTGAAACACAAGCTGATCTTGAAGGGTTGTTGAAATCGTTCCAGACCCTTTATAGGGTGACTAAGGTTAGCAAAATAGATAGCGCCTCAAAAGCGCTTGAACTGCGCAAAGCAGGTAATGAACTTTTGAAGCAAAATCGTACTGGTGCCGCATTGGCCAAGTATACTGAGGGTATAGCCGAAGACCCAAACAATTATGTGCTTTATTCTAATAGAGGTGCAGTCTTTACCACTATAAATGATATTGATAGTGCTATAAAAGATTTGGAAAAAGCTACTGAATTGGAACCAAAATATGAAACTGGTTGGACAAGACTTGGCTTTGCGTACCTTGCTGTTGGAAAAGCTTTCAAGAGTGTTGAGGCATACTCCAAAGCTATCAAATTAGCTGATGAAAAGAAAATGGTACCTCAGTATCTTAAGAAATTATGTGCTGCTTTAGACCTAGCAGAACAACGAGCAAAAGCTAATGGTGTCAATTCAAATTTGGCTCAATTCACAGATCCTATTCAATCAATAAGAGCAGCTCATCAAGAAGCCACCCCTCAATCGCGTCCAGAATCACAAGGTGTGTTCTCTGGAGCTTTTCCAGGACCTGATGGACAACCATCTGGTATTCAGGAACATTTGAATACTTTCTTTCAAAATCTTGGCAATAATGGGAATCGTGATGCTTCACAATCGGATCCACTTGTTGCTACGTTAAATGGACTTGGTACAATATTATCTGGTACTGGATCAATTCAAATGTTTGGAGTAAATGATTTAGGGAACCAACAATCAAACCAAACTCCTCAACCTGCTCAAAGCTCCACCAATCAACAATCAGATCGTTCCACACAACCCCCATCCACTACTGCAGCAGCTGGTCCTCAGACCAATCAACCTCAACAGGCACAACAGCAAACACAAAGTCCTCAACCACAGGGATTCAATTTAGCTCAAATGATCCAAAATTCGCTTCCAGAAGGACTCAGAAGCACAGTCGGTCCTGCTATATCTTTTGCTATCAACAATGCTCATAATTTAAATCAACAGCGTCAACAGAGTCCACAAGCTGAATCAACATCGAATAGAAGAGAACCTCCTCAAAGAGATGAATCACCTCCAAGTGAAGAATCAGAAGATGAAGTAATTTTTGCAAGTTTTGGAACTGGGGCCAATGGTCAACCTTTCGTCCAAACTCAAAGTAGAAGATTCCCTCATGATGAAAACTACAATCCTGCTGATGATTTAGATTAATGAAAACACACAAGAACAAAAAATTTTAACTACATTCTGTAATTTAATTGTCATTAAACATATGAAATTTAAAAACCAAATTTCGACTTTAGTATAGACTTCATGAGATCATTCTTAGCGTCACTGATTGACTCATTCATAGATTGACTGGCACCATTTGCATACTCATTAAAACTTTCCTCAGCACTCTCCACGCCATTCTGGAATGTTCTAACAATAGAACGTGTAGGATCATAACCACCCTGAGTTCTTTTTCTAACAGGCTTTGTATAAGAGAAATCTTCATCTTTCCTTAAGTCATCATTACTATTATTTGCAGACCCTTTAACATCATAAGTCATATTACCACTTGCAATCTCAGATTCTGGATTCTTGGATTTTGGTCTTCTGTCACCCCCAATCAATCTATCCAAATCATCATACGAAACCAGTGTTGTGCCCTTAGCCCATTGTAATGCTCCAACTTGTGGACGATAAGGAATACGTAATTGCTTGTTGTATAACTTATCAGAAGGTAATTCAGCAACTTTCACGCCTTCACCTGCTACATTAACTAGTCCAGCTTCTGATCTTCCAATACGTATCACAGCGTCTCCAGATGGTAAGATAGTACTGAACTGAATAAAGTGTGGATCAACACGGTATGGTAAAATAATAGATGATATTTCTCTAAGCTCTGGGAGTGATAAAACTTTGATGGTTCCAGTTTGTAACAGAACTTGTACAACAGCACCGTATGGTTTTGAGGCATTAGGTTGCTTGACAGATATTATAGAAACACCAGCTGTTGCAACAGGAACATTAAATAATTTTTGTGTAAGTTTTGCCTTCCCTGGAGTGACAATTCTAAGATCAGATTTTGATGTAACCAAAACTGAACCTTGAACGATTAAACCAGAAGATAATTGATGAAATTGGTCAAAAGTCGCTATTGCAGGAGCTCCACTTTCCTCTTTGAAAGGAGTGATGTTAATTATAGGGTATTTATTGGCTTGAATAATATCTGCAACCTGAACAGAAAATCTACCCGATGAATCTGGCAATAATTTGAAAGTCAATAGCTCACCTTTATCAGTACCAGCAAATAGCAAAATACTTGAATATCCATCATCACCAAACACCATTATGGAGTATTCAAGAGAGCTGATATAAGAACTTCCAGCACGAGAGTAATGTAAAATGTTTTCCTCGAATATTATGGCTGGTCCTCTTCTATCAATAATAATCAAATCACCAGTCTCATATGCCATTGCCACAAAACCTATATTACTATTCTTCAAAGCAGTAACTTTTCCTCGTTTAGCATGTATCGCAACAACAGGTAAGAAACCTTGCTTAATGTTTGGAGTTCTGTGAGACAAATTCACCATTAATCTCGTTTCTTCTTGAAGCGATAGTCTGGACATACTTTCTTCAATCTCACCTATATTTGGATTGTACTTTCTGTTCACATCAAACTTGAACAATGCGACATCACCACCAATAGTTGCTACTGCAAGTTCTGCTGTTTCACCTGCAAATGAAATATTACCCACAGCTATATTTGTAATTGTGTTTAAAGCATTAGAGACACTCACTTCCATGACTGAAGATTCATCAAGTTCTGCATGAGAAGCATCCCATATTCTTACTGAACCATTACTATGACCTGTAGCCAAAGCAGCTCTGACTTCATTGGCCCTCAACGGTTTTCTAGTTGGGAAACCACCTTTCAAAATGTTCTCCTTCTTTGTAGATTTACCAATCATTCCCAACCATTGCTTTCTAGGAACAGGTGTTGCTACTGTGAACGTTGTATGTGGATGTACCCATGCTATGCTTTGTGGGAATAATGAAGATCTGTAATTTAATGTACCTTTAGGATAAGCCAATGTTTCAATTTCTCCAGATTCAAGTAGTGCAACTATAAAGTTTGGATTGTGATTCCCATTGAAATATGGAGAAGATTGAGGTAGAGCTAAAAAGTCAATAACTGACGACGAATTTTGAATTGGTAAAAATCTTTGTTGCTTTGGAGTAGCATAATATTTACCCATCTTTTCGTAAGAAGTCATTGAATATTTTGGAGCAACCCCATAATTAATAACACTGAGATTATGAATTCCATCATGAGCTGGTCCATCACCACCAGCGATAACGAGTGCTGTGTAGTCTGGATTATCTTCACATACCCATGAGACTTTCAAAAATTGTGTATTCACTGCACCTTCATGAGTTGGAGCAATACCAGAAGGAACATTCACGTCTGTGTCAAATAATGATCTTGCATGAAGTTGTTCACCTGTTAAAGCATCCCAAAATACGAGTGAACCATCTTCGTGAGTTGTCAAGATATTTAAAGAGTTTGGATGGTATAATGCTTGAAGAACTTTTGGATAACGTACCGTGGTAGGTAATATATTATTCCCACCTGGTGCACCTTTGGGCACTTCATAACGAAAGCTCAATTTCAGATCATTTTCACTAATTGAATAGATGATGGCACAATTAGAATATCCGATCAACAGGGTACCTATATCTCTAGGATTCCACTCAATTGACACAACAGGAGACAGCCTTTCATTAGGAAGTACTTTCTTTTGCAAGTTATCAATTCTGAAGGGAGTCATGTTACCTCTATCTATATCATAAGCATAAATTGAACCATTTTGTAGCCCAATCAACAACCAATCTAAAGATGGATCAGTTGCCATAGCTGTAACATTTCCTGGAGGTGAGAATGTGGACAGCATCTTCTTTGAATATATGGAAAAGACCATTATTGTGCTTCTTGCGTCGATAGCCACCAAGTAAATACCTTTGACGAATCTTAGAGTTTTAATTGGTACATCACTATTGAGTATGAACACAACTTCAACCTGTTGTTGACCATAAACATGAATTTCTCCTGAATCAGTTGAAATAGCCATCAAACTTTGAACAGGGTCAAATGCAATACCCACAGGGTTTCCTGACATACCATATCGACAAAGCTAGAGATTAATTAGTCTAGTGCTTATTGTTGACCTAAAATGTAATACTCACGTCATCGAGTGCGAATGATTTCGAATTTAAGCCTGCTGAGAGATCTTTAGCCCCAACTGTCTTGATGACATTACTAACATTCTTCAGCTTTCTACTCTTGAACATTATTGACCGTCAAGATTCCAAATAGAGCCGAAATTTTGATTCGCTGTGCCTCCTAAAATAGACAGCTGTTTGTTATTAGAGCTTTTTAAACGATCAAATCATCGCCATGGTAGCGGACACATCATAGAAACTAATTGACGTTTTAATATTGAACAATTTAATAAATTAACTTTCTCAAATGTTCTGAATTCAAAATTGAACGGTTTTTTCTAGAGCTAATGTATTACTCAGTTACAGTCATGTTACTTAGCTCAAATCCTCTTTTATATATTATTAAAAATTTGTACACATTAACGAAAAACAATTATTATAATCATAACCCAGATGCATCAGAGACATAAGAAAATCCACGGAATTGTGATTGAGTTGAAGCATCTAAAACAGAGTTGACTGGCGTCAATCTTGGGACTTCAGTGGTGAAATCTTTGTCGAAGAATGAAACATCATCTTCACCTTTAACTTCTGGAATATATGGTGGAGGAACTCTCAAGTTTAAGATGTCATCAAAATTGATGTTGCGGAAGTAAGCATGTTCCATAATTTCTTCAGCATCCCTTGGACCTGAACCAAGACGATTTGCTGGATCTTTGTTTAACAATGATTCCAATAAACCAACAGCTTCACTAGCCATTTGAATTGGGAATAACGGTTCATCAGTTAGAATTGCATTAAAAACTTCATCCTCATCTTCACCTCTAAATGGTGACTTACCTAATAACATTTGATATAGTAAGACACCAAATGCCCACCAATCAACAGCTCTTGTATAATGCTGTTCTCTCAAAATTTCTGGAGCCATGAATTCTGGAGTACCACAGAATGTATTGGTAGTTTTACCATACCACATATCTGGTTTACATAAACCATAATCTGCAATCTTTATATGACCATCAACACTCAACATGATGTTATCCAATTTCAAGTCACGATAAACAATACCATTTTCATGCAAGTATTTCAAGGCTAATAACACTTCAGCAGCATAAAATTTAGCTCTTCTTTGAGAAAATGTAGCCTTTTGAACGTGCCACATCAAATCACCACCAGACACATATTCCATCACAAAATAAATACGGTTAGCAGTTTGGAAACAACAATGTAAGTTGATCAAAAATGGATGTTGTTCACGATTAGCAACTAGAAATACTTCTTTTTCTGCATTCATAGAAGCAATTTCCCCATTATCAATAATCATGTCTTTTTTCAACACTTTCACAGCACAAAGTTTTCTAGTACGGTAAGATCTACCAAGCATAACTTTACCAAAGTTACCTCTTCCCAATACTGAGATAAAATTGAAATCATCAAGCCCAACCTTTGGACGGTGACGTTTATGTGGATGATGTTGAGGTTTTTCAGATCTAGCTGTCGAATCTTGTTGCAGAGCCTCAGCTTGGACGGACCCATCCTGGCTCTTGTCAGAGTCAAGAGAATGTCTTGGATCAAACTTTCCAGACACTTGTGACTGTAGCGATTGACGATTAGATTGACGATCATCAACTTCTTGTTTTGTTGAGGTACTTTGTTGTTGTTGTTGCTGCTGTTGTTGTTGTTGTTGACGCAAGCTTTGCTCTTCATAAATTTGACGTCTTCTCTCCTCTGCAATTTGTTGTTCTTGGTACAGTTTCTCCTCCAGTGCCTGTCTTCTTTGTTGTTCATAATACTCTGCTTCTTTCTCACGTTGAGCATCAAGATGTTGTTGTTGCAGTAAAGCTTGCTGTTGTTGTCTCTGTTGAATGAGATCTTGATCACTTGGTCTAGAGTAATGTTCATCAGCAGATGGGGGTGGACGTCTTTGACGTTGTGAAGATTGAGATGAAGGTTGTTGAGCCTTGTTCAGTGATTGTGTTGGAAGGTCACTGTTCAATGGATACTCTGGGGTGGTTGCAGTACTGATACTTGGTGGTAAAGATGGTAATTTTGGTTCAGATTGTGTGTATGACGGCTGAGCAGATGGTGGTAAAGGTTTTTCAGGCAGCGAGTTCACAGCTGTCGTAGATGACTGGTTGCTCATATATGATTGAATCTGTTTCTTTCTTGTACCCTCAGTAGATTTGATAGTACTTAAGATCTTATTAGCTGTTTCCATAGTCATACCACAGAAGTCAGGAACCAAATGTGAGCATTGAGAATGACACATAGTATCACACTCGCTACATTTGAGAACATTCTTTCTACCCCATGGTAAGATATACCCACAATGACAACACCAATTTGTACCACGGTTTGAAACATGTTCAAATCTATGAGGAATACGGTGATTCAATTTCAATTCATCTGGATCAATATCAGTGCTAGACTTGGAAATACATTTTGTAATAACTTTCTGATAACACTTTTTGTGACATAAAAATTTACAATCTTGACATTGATAACCATTGTAAGGTAAAAATTCACCACATAATGCACAACGCATAATACTGTAAAATTGTTTCTGAGTGAATTGATGACCATGTTGCTCATAAACTTCTTCATCTCTCTTTCTAATAGCACCATGACGATGTAAACCACCCAGCAGAGTTTTCTTGTTAGGGGTGGTTGATTTGGTGAAACCTACTGTTACCAGTATTTGACCAGCAGGCTCTAAAATGAACCATGAACTACTTCTTATTGGTTCTTTAGGATTTTCAGCTGAAGCAGGTTCCCTGTCATTTAATGTGAAATTATCGTTGGAAATATTTGGATTTGTCACTTTTTTACCATTTTGAATTCTTGAAGCACTCACCCATCCTACACCAGTTTGGCCAACCTTCTTTTTACGAATTTCTTCTGCAATATCAGAAACTAAAAACCAAGCAACTGCAACAGGGACGTGTTGGTTTCCAATTTTGTCATAAACCGTAACTTCAACTTCATTTCCTTTATCAACATGTATGTTAAATTCTTCATTCCATCTGTCATTACGACTTCCTTTTGTCTTGGCTTTCTCGTCATCATCAACTTTAATTGAAATGTATGATTCGGTTTTTCTAGAAAACATTGGTGATGCGATATGATCAACATCTCTGATTGAGCTGATCCCAATCGTAAGAGTACCATTCAGAGGCTTTCTTCTAAATTTAACGTTATTCATTGGATCTGTTTCTTGATTTAGTTGATCTAAGTTAACATGGATATCTTCATATCTCTTTAATGATTTTTTCAAAAGTTGAATTTTATGGTTACTTTGAACTCTTCCATCTTCAGCGACAGAACTAATTCTACGATCACCATCCAGTTGGTAGATCTTTGATAATTTTTCATTGGCCTCATAATATTTTTGCTCCACTTTAAGTTTTGTATTCAACTGATTTATCATATATTGTATACGCTGACCCAATGAAGGACAATCATACTTGATCAAATCCAAACGAGAGTAGTTTCCAGCGTCTGGAGATGTTGCAGCTTTTCTAACACCATTATTACCAGAATCAGCAACTATTGATTCATTATTTGACGTATGGCCATTTGAATTATCTTGCTGTTGATCCTGAAATCTGAGTTGGTTAAGTGTTTCACTCAAATAGTCAATATTCTGTTGAGCCTCTTGAATGTTGGTGTTACATTTTTGGATAACAGCCGCATTAGTTGTTTTCTTTTTCAAATTGGTAGCACCAACGATAATATTTCTTTCTCTAAGAATTTTCTTTTTGATATCCTCAGAAACTGAATCCGACATCTTGATATTATTTATAAATTAAGGGTTGTAAAATTAATAACTTGAGATGATCAAGTGTTTGTGTGTGTGGTTTTTTTTTTTTTTGCAAAACCAAAATGACAGCGCTATGAATAAGACACGGTATTAAAACGAACGACGTGAAACTTGTCGATATCGCCAACTTCTTCAACGATTGTAATTAACACTTTCTATTGTTAAAAGACTTAGAGAGCTGCCTTAAAGGCTGAAAGTTGCTAGTCAATTCAAGATTTTTGGAAAACTTGAAACAGATCGTGTGTTAACGATGAAAGGAGTGATCTAGAAAAAACAGAACAACTGGACTTTTAGTATGATTCCTCCAGCGCTTAGGGATGATCCCGACTATGATTCTGCGTATTCCTATTGTGTCTGACTGTCTCCCCACGGTGGTATTATCTCTGGATCAAAATAAACCTCTTTTGCGGACTGTTTCGTTGTAGTTTCGAAAGTGCAAATTGTGACTTGATGCTCCGATAAAGTAAACAAAGATCAAAATCTCTGCCTGGTTTTTTCGTCAAAGCAAAAAAAAAAAAAAAAAAAAAAAAAATGGTCACATGATGAAAAAGGACACTCGCGGTGCATTTGTATGGGAGCCGGCAAAGAGCATAACCACAAAGCCATCTATATTTGTTTACACAAACACGTTATTTCGGCCTACATTTTTTTATCATCTCATCAATGGGGCTCATTTATTGTTACATTGACAGGAGCATCCAGGAACGGGACAAATATTGCTCTTAGAGAACCATTCTTCTGCATGTCCTGCATGCATACCATGATTACATGTCAAACAGAAACTAGGCCATTCTTTAAACTCTTTTACTCGAGTTTCATCTGACTGTAAATGTTCAGCAACTTCTTGTGGTAGTGGTCTTCCTAATGATAGTAGACATATGGCACATCTTGGTAATGCAGCACCACAGTGAGGACATGATGCCAAAGAAGATTTTTTAACACCAATTTTATTTGTAGCTGCATTGGCATATCTCTTTAAAGGTTTAACAGATTTTGAAATATTTTTATTACATCTGATACATTGAAGATGTACTTGGGGAGGTGCGAGTTTCAAAGATTTTTGGCCATTATTAGTTTGTGATAGTTTGGATCTAGCAACATCGAATTTTGCTCGAGCGCTAAACATCCCCCAACTATTCAACAATGTTCTATAACACTGTAGCCAATGTTCGGCTCTATCATCCTTAAAATATCTTGGACAACCAAAACTCACAATCAGTGCAGCCGTCTGAACATCACTAGTTCTATCAACGTATGATTGTAGTAAATCAATACCACGAGGTGTGATACCAGTCAAGATTAAACCTTCAAGTTCACCTCTTGAAATATATTTTTGAGCAATCTTGTTCAAATAGATAGTCAAGTCTTTATCTGACAAACATCTCAAGGCAACACCAACTCTTTCTCTTAAAGGTAATGAGCTTTCATCCAAGACATCCCACCAATCGTTATCTGCAATAAATGCAAAAATGGCCCTTAAATAAGGATCATCAAGTTCTGAAGCCATGCTACGGCATTGGTCTTTCCAAAGCGTGTTCTTTGATGTCTTTTGTTGAACCAAGTACCCTGAAATAGCTGTTGCAATTAATTTTAATCTACCACTTTTTGATGAAGCTAAAATAGTAACAGCTTTTGCTACATCACCAATGAAAACAGCCCAGCCGGCTGCCTTTGTATAATGGCCAGTATTCATAAGTCTGGTGAAAATTTGGTCAAGCTCCTCTGGACTAAAATACCAACCAGCAACAATCATACATAATCGTCTTTGTGGTTCTTTATTACTCTTAACAATGGACATGCTCTTTGAGCTTCTTGTTGCCAAAATTTGTGTAATTTTCTGCTTAAAGACATCTTCTTTAATAGTAACATCATTATATCTGTTTTGTCTATGAATACCTTCCACACCTTTCCATATACCTAAGATACCTTCATAAGCAAGATCTAAATCACCAGAGGTCATTAATCCAGTGTCAGCTGAAGATCTTGCAATATCCAACCATCTCCAAGTACTTCTTAAATATAAGTTGTTATCAATGGATCTCAGGCTATCTATGATTTCAACATTTTTTATACAGTCAGTTCCATAACCCATAAATGCTCTTCTTCTCATTCTTACTCCAATGTCGTTTTCCAAAACTTCACGTGGTGTGAAAAATTGGTCTAATTCCATTTTTTGTTCTTCTGCATCTTCATCATCTTCAATACCTTGATCAAAGTTTGTAGCTGGATCAGTAGCTTCACTTATCTGTTCATCCTCAAAATCATCGTCATTAAGAGACTTCTGACCATTATTAAGCTTCAAATCCTCAACTTTATCAATAAGATTACCAACATCAACATCTTCTATGAATGTTCCGGCTGCACCAGTGAATATCAAGTCATTAAAAGAGTTGAATCTGATTGCCTTTTGACTTTCTATAACAGGCATTTTGAACACTGAACCTGACTGTCTCATACAAACCAAACTTATCAAGTTTGAGTCTTGAGAATTGCTATAATCAAATGATATCACACGATCATATTTGGTCTTACAATCTAGCACACTAGCCACAAAGACAGAGTCGTATTTGTTTGAAGGAGTTATCCCAGTTTGCCATCTCCTTATTAGTTCACCTGCGTGTGATGTAGCAAACTCACATCTTCGACTTGTAGAGTATCTGAAACATGAACTATTGTTTTTTCTAGTCGTGTCACCTAATAACTTGTTAAAACTCAATAAAGGCTCTGAGTTGTTGCTTCCAAGTTTTCTTCTATCATATATTGATAAGGTACCATCTTCAGCGAATGCACTGAATAAGAAATGATTGTATGGATCTTGTGTAATCCCGTATACTGTTTTGGATACAACCTGGAAAGTTGGTGTTGAGACTCTGATATCAATATCTTTCAAAGATTTTGGTGTACCAACTAGTAAATTGGTTTCATTGTGGAAAACAGTTGAAACCACAGACTCATTTCCAACAAAAGACAGAGTTGGATGTGATGATTCTTGATTAGCAGTAGTTGAATAGTGGTTGATGTTATAGATGTGTAAACTGTTTTCCTGTCTCAATCTTTCATATCCTGCAGCAACAAGCCCTTGTGAGTTGAATGTAATGGCATTACATGATCTGTTTTGATTTATATCCATTGTTGATGAGTTGGCTGATAAGATATCAAACACCTTAATCAACCCATCACTTTGGCCCACACCAACCAAACCAACACTCAATGGGGAATAGTCGATACATTTCAAGTCATCAAATCCCTTTCTAGTGTATAATTTCACTATGCCGCCATCTTCGCTCTAAAAAATTGTTAGGTTACGAAATCAATGATCAATATGTACATGATACTCACAGATGAACGATTTGTCTGGTAAAGAGATACCTCATCTGCCAACGGATTGATGGTGAGAAATCTCTGTTCATCGCCCTCATCCCAGCCGTGAGCCCTCAGTATCTTCCCCATGCCTCGAACTAAGATCAATCCTCTGCTTCAGGTCTCCGAACTCGAGCCCATAATCAATCAAGCTCAGCTTCTGATTCTTCACCATAAAAAAAACCAGCTCCGGAAACCGGTAAACGCACTCCCTCAACAGAGAGGAGTGCTCCGACCATTTGTCAAAAAAATTGTGTGATCTAATTTTCAAGCAAAATCGCTTGAGGCTATAAAGGCTTTACAAATCAAAGAAAAAGGTGTCAAAACTTGCTAGTTCAGGGGTATTTGGACTTTAAATCCAAGGAAATATTTTAAAAAGCAGAGATGATGGACTTGCCAAACCTTGCAGACTATGATGTCTCTCCAAAGACTGGGTTCCTACCAGAAGAATTACCTCTCGTTAAACTTTCATCCGAGTACTTTAACCCATGGGAATCACTTGTTGAAGTTCTACCTTCTTTGATTTTGACAAAAAGAATAAGAAAACTTGTTGAGAAGCTGCCTGTATTGAGTGTCGATTCAATTAAGCATGACAAGAGAGAGTTGAGAAGAGCATATTCTGTGTTGAGTTTTTTGACACATGCATATGTGTGGAATGTCGATGTACCAACTGATACCTTACCAAAAGCATTAGCTGAACCATTACTCGAAGCTTCAACATTATTAGAGCTTCCACCTTTGGCTACCTACTCTGGATTGATTTTATGGAATTTTAAACCTATTTTACCAATGACTGATGGGGAAGAATGGGATTTGGACAATCTTACAACAATAAACACATATACAGGTTCAATTGATGAGAGTTGGTTTTACTTGGTCAGTGTCTACTTTGAATACAAGGGTGCAAATTGTATAACAGATGGGTTGGATGCGCTTAGATTCATAAGAGAAAATAAGAAATCAAAAGTTATAGAAAGCTTACAGACATTAGCAGAATCAATTGATAGACTAGGTTCTGTGTTGATGAGAATGGAGGAGATGTGTGACCCACACACTTTTTACTATAGAATTAGACCTTATTTGGCTGGATGGAAAGGTATGAAAGATGCTGGCTTACCAAATGGATTGAAATATGGTGATGAACAAGAATATAGAAGTTATGCCGGTGGATCCAATGCTCAGTCTTCACTAATACAAACTATGGATATCATGTTAGGTGTGGAACATTTCCCTACTGGTGAAAAGAAAGATGTCAATCCATCGAAAAAATCAATCAGTGCCTTATCAGGTTCTAATAACTTTATGAATGAGATGAAGACTTATATGCCTGGTCCACATCAAAGATTCTTAGATCATTTAGCACAAGTCTCTAACATTAGACAATATGTCATTGATTCTGAAGATCCAGAATTAACTTTGGCATATGATGCATGTCTTGCAATGTTGAAGGCTTTCAGAGATAAACACATTCAGATTGTTACAAGATACATTATTTTACAAGCAAAACTATACAAAAAGGCAGGTTCTTCAAACACATTGAGATCTGGTATTTCAAAAACTGCAGAAAAGACAGAACAGAAAGGTACTGGTGGTACTTCATTAATACCGTTCTTGAAACAATGTAGAGATGAGACTGGTGATCCAGCAGCTGGTAAATGGGGTCAAAAAATATTATCAGCTGGTATTTTGAGTAGTAGAACAAGAGAAACACAAGATGAAGAACCAGCTACTAAGAAGGCTAAACTAGGATTAGCTGGTGATTGGGTTGCTGGTGGTGATGAAGAAGCTACAGGTCATTGGTGAAGCGGATCAAGTCCCAATGTAGAGGAAATATTAATGAGTAATGAAGTACATTTTTAAAAATCTTTTAATCACTTTGTACAAATATTTAATTAATTAAAATCATGTCTATAAACCTTTGAGTAAACGAGTAACTTCATCAACACCTTCAGCACCACGAACTTCTTGCAATTTTTCTTGGACTTTAGAAATCACTTGATCAATTGGTACAATTTCACCATCATCATCAGCAAATTCAGGACCGAGTCTTTTCACTCTTACATTACCTTCTTGATATTCTTCCTTACCCAAGATAACTGCAACTGGAGCACCTGATTTTTCAGCAGCTTCAAATTGTTTTCTTGGATTAGCCTTTGCCTTGTAAACATATTCAGATTCAATACCTTGACTCCATAGTTGTTTAGCAATGGACATACGTTCTGGTAAATAACCTTTCCAGTCTGGACCACCACCAAAAGCCATGATGAATACTTGTGTAGCGGTTGGTTTAATGTTTAGATCTTTTTGTTTTTCTTCACGTAATTTGATTAATGAAAACAATCTTTCGACACCAAAAGAGATACCAACACATGGAATAGATTGATTCTTTTTACCACTAGCAGTAGCAAACATGTTGACTAAGTTATCATATCTACCACCTGCAGCAATTGAACCAACACCAACATATTCTGAAGCATCTTCGTCATCAGATTTCTTTTGTTTCTTAAGTTCTGAAGCATTTGATGGTGGAGCAGATGCTGATGTAACAGCTTCATAAATCAAACCAGTATAATAATCTAAACCTCTAGCTAATGATAAATCAAAAGATAAGAATTTTTCAATATCAAAAGCTTGAACATATGTTAATAAAGTGGCCATTTCATCAAGACCTTGTTTAGCAGATGGGTTTGCTAAAAGTTCTTCCTTTTGTTGTAAAATTTCCAAAACTTCACTTAATGAACCTTTTAATTTAACATATTCACCAATTTTATCAGCAACTTCTTCAGGTTGGTTTTTTTCATCAGTCATTTCCTTCTTTACAACTTCCCATGGTGATTTATCCAATTTATCCACAGCACTGGAAACTTTTCTAATATCTTCATCTTTAACACCACAAACTTGGAATAAACCATCTAATATTTTTCTATGATTTATCTTGATCTTAAATTCATTAATACCTAATCCAGTTAAACCTTCAACTGTAATGGACAACATTTCAGCATCTGGAACCATCAAATCATAAGAACCAGCAACATCAAAATCACATTGATAAAATTCTCTCATACGACCTTTTGTCATTGCAGGTTGATCACGTCTGTAAACTTTAGCAATATGATATCTTTTAATAGCTTGAACATTGTTCATAGCAACGAATCTTGCAAATGGAACAGTCAAATCATAACGTAATGAAGTCAATTCACCACCTTGATCTTCTAAATTATAAATCAATTTTGAATCTTCACCATATTTACCAGCTAAAATTTCACGTAATTCAAAAACTGGAGTATCTATGGTAACACCACCATGACGTTTGAACAATTTAGATAATGATTGAAAGATGGCTTCTCTGATAACCATATCTTTATCGGCCCAATCCTTAGTACCTTTTGGTACTTTCAATTGAAATTGTTGTTTAGAGTCCTTCTTTGATTTTGAATTAGCAGCCTTAGTGGACACTTTTGACGCTTGAGCCTGAGTGGCTGCGAGAACTGATTGAGATGGTTCTGATGTGGTGGACATTGTTCTTCTGAGTGTATTACCGAGCAGTCTTCTAATGAACATAAACACTCAATCTTTACACCTCAATAGTCAAAACCACTATCTTCATCACCAACTATTTTTTTTTTACTTAAACTGACTCAAAGAAAAAAAATTAAAAAAAAAAAAAAAAAACGTCTGAACAGGGCTACACAACCAAAAAGACATGATATAATACACTTCAAACTAATAAACACATTCTTTTCAGATTGAACATAATCTATTTAAACTTCTCATTAACGATGGCTTCGCCTTGCTCCTTGTACTCTTCATTAGTGATGTAGTGGTTTTCAAAACTGTTCATAGAAGCCAATACACCAGCACCGATCCAAACTGAATTACTTCTTTCAATCAAATGAGGATTTGAAAAACTTTGAATGTTAAAAGATGTCAAAAATCTTGATAAATCACTAATTAATCTATTTTCTAAACCAGGTAATAGTGAAGTTCCTCCAGTGACAACTATATTGGTTAATAAGCTTGAATAGATTTCTTGTGTAACGTCTAATTTCTTTAAAGAGTTTAAAATCAAATCTGTCAAACCTAAAGAATCTTGTGGTAGTTCAATTCCAGGTAGTTGATAAGATAAAGGATGGAATAATGGTTCTGATAATAAAACTTGTTCTTTACCAACTTCAATCACTTTCCCATCTGGTAATTGATAGTTTTGTGTGCCTATTTGGAAATCAGCATTTGAATTAACAATAGGATAATTTGATACTGAATTAATAGTTTGTTTAAAATCGTTCAAGATTTTATTTGTTTCAAAAATTTTAACTGATTCAGATCCCTTAATCCATCCGAAATCTGTAAATTTTTCCAAATATTTCAAAATATGTAGATTCATATAATCACCTGCAAATTTAGAATGAACAGCACCTTTATAAAGAATTGTACCATCTAAAATAGGTGTTATACTTGTTTTTGAACTACCAATATCAATCACTAATGAAGTAGATCTACCCAACCCATATGTAACAGCAATTGGAGATTTCAAAATAGTAAATACTGGAACATTAAATCTTTCAAATGCCAATTCAGTCAATTTTAATCTATTTTTTTTATTATTCCATAACTCTTCTGTAATAACTAATGGGAATTCAGATGGATCAACTTGTAAAGATTCATAAATATATGCCCAGTTTTGTTCCAATGCATCCCAATTGTACACTATTCCTTCATTCACAATGGTCAAGATCTCATTATCTTCACTAATCTGATCATCGAAAAGGTATTTTGAAGTTGTACTATCTTGAGAATACACGGTCGGGAAACTCAACGCTGGTAATGTTTCTGTCGAGAACCCTGCTCTTGTTATATGTGACCCGTTCTCTATCACGACGGATGTTATATCTGGAGTGGATGTCATGATTTTAATAATCAGTGCTTAGGTTAAATGAAGGTTACTTTCCAAGGTTCAAGTTTAATTGTTTATTCAAACACCAAAAACTCGAATTCAAAATCTTGACCAAAAAAAAATACAAAATGGATTCGCGATTTTTGTTGATAATTTCAACAACAGCCGAAAAATCAACATTGATCAAGATTTAATACTCTTCCTTTTGACAAAAGATACGTTGCTTAGAGGTGTTAAAGCTGGTTGTTAAAATATGGCGACTGATAATTTGAAAGAGTATGAAAAGCTGAAAAAGCAGCTTCAGCAGGCAATTTTGAAGAAAAAAACACTAGACAAACAAATTACACAAATAGAGGAAGATATATTTCAAAAAGAAACAACTTATTTATCAGAATCAAACAACTCAAATATTGTTCGTGGATTTGAGAGCTTAAACAAGTTGAATGCAGCTGCTAATAACAATGTGAATAAGAAAAAACTGGTATTCACTGATGATGATAGAATATTCAGTCTGAGTAGTCATACTTTTGTGAGACATCTGCAAAAGAAGAATGAATTGGATGAAGATGATGAGAGTAACGAGAGTACGCCTGTGGCGACTGCTAATAGTCAGAAGAAGAGAAAGAGAAATGATGATTAGTTGACGACGTTAGTTGAATCTAAATTTTTTTTGTGTATATTAGATGGGATAAATGGGTATAATGATTAAACGAATCACTAGACTCGACTTGTAGATGTAATATTATACAATATTTCCCATAGTATAAACACATACTACAAAAGTTGCTCATTATTATGGTAGCTCATCGTTATTAGCCGGTCGCTTACATAACACCCAATCGGAAATCGCACTTTGTAAAATTGACAACGACTCGAGATTTGATCCATTATAACATCCAATTCAATATTCACCACAACATCAATCATCCAATGAAACCACAAATCAGCCTATTCCAATCTACTCAATCGTCTTCTCTAAGGACTTATATTCCTACTTCCATAACTAAAACATCCAAAATCCAATTACAACCTTCTTTACCAATTCATATTCATCATTCAAAAATTCTAAGTATAAAAACACCATCAATTTCTAAAATTAATACACGAATCCAATACACGAATCCGGTACTTAGTACCCTTTATGGAGCATTGAATAACAAATTTAGAAAATTTGAGTCAGTTGTTAATGCTGAATTTTTAGTAGCTGGACATATCAATAAACTTACATTAAATGGTTTAATTGATTGGGCTATATTACCACGTAATGGTGTTGTTGGATACAGTGGTGTTGCATTGATCCGTCAATTAGTGAGACTTCCATGGCGTTCGGGATTGTCTGGTTTCAAGAAATTGGGCTATGTGCATTTCAGTGGGAGAGGTGATGTATATATAGATTCTGGAAGGGAAATCTATATTGTTAACCTTGAAGGTGGTGAAGAAGTTGTTGTTAGAAAAGATGGGATTGTTGGTGTGAGTGTTAATGGTGAAGAACTTGGTTCTTGTTGTCAAAGTGTTAAATTTGGTGAACATGTTAATGAAGATACAAAGAGTGAAAATGAATTAAAAGATTTATTTTGGAACGGAATTGGTGTGTTGAAAAAGTCATGGAAATGGGTTGTCAATTCTATAGGAAGAGATGATTTCATCAAGATACAAGGGCCTAGAACTTTGATATTGACTAGTGATGTTAAAACAGGTTTCCAATTTAATAAAAATGATGTTGATGATATTGAGATTACTGAAAAACAAATCAAAAAATCACACGATTACTTGAGTTATGCTACTGTACGCGATGGTAAAGTAACATTCGAAAACACACCAGACTTTCAAAAAACAGTTGATCAAATAGTACGTAAATAAATAAATATTCCATTAGATATTCTATAATTAATGTACGTCTTACTAAGCATGACACCAATGCCTTACATAATCGTAAGCGCCCACATATAATACAAACCCCCCGCATAAGGTTTGTTTTTCTTAACAGCAAAAGACATAATTGTACCTTAATTGATGTGGAACCATGAAAAAGAAGGTTATAAATAGTTGCAATGTACGCTACTTATGAATCAATGAATTAAAAATCTTCGATGAATATATTTGTGAGAATTGAGATCTGTGTAAATTCAATTCCAATTGTACATTTCTATCTCAAACATAGTACCAAATTAGACACGATTTTTAGTCCCCTGGGTCCTGATTGAGTGACGTCCGTGTTGAAGAAATGTGTCTATGATTTTTGATTGATGTAGTAGCTGTACTGTGTTTTTTTCTTTAGTCAAAACGTTGGACAAAAAACCAGGCGCAGATCATCTTTTCAAACAAAAAGGTAATTTGGGGCTTTGGTAGTTTGGAGTAATTAGCTTAAACAATCCTTATTGGTCTTGTTCTTTTAAAAGTAATCTGGAAGGTACATCTAATTCAATGTTTCTTCATTACTTCATTAATAACGTCGTCTAGTCTGAAACAATGCGCTAAGTTCTCTTTCCACGGGTTTCCGCGAACCAGTGATTCAGAATTTCTGTACAATGTCTAAAGTGCAGCACAGTTTTGGTTAAAAGTAGATTCCATGCTAACAACAACTAGACTTCTAGAACCTCATTACTACTTGTAACAGTTTGATAGATTATAGATGCCCAGATTCGAGATCTAGATCTTTAAAAAGGGTTCCCATCTGACAAGGTTTTAGCCATCCCAGCTTTCAGCTTTAAGAAGTGAGTTTAGATGCTGAGGTACCTGGATTGATCGATGAGTTGTAGCTCATGAGTTAAACTACTAGAGTTAAAACGTACTGAATTATCACTCGGTAAATAATCAAAGATAGGAGGTTATCCCACTCTCTTTCTATACCGGAGGCCATGTGCCAGCCAGCCTTTCAAAACTTCAAATTTCATTGAGTTCAAAATCAATTGGTCGCACTACGCCTTAATCAGCTCGTAAATCTTTAGCCCATTTCGTGTCAATGTCAGAACTTTTGCAATCCGTACCAGACTCCACTAGTGTAGAAGTGTAGAGGTATTTCAGATCTTTGTTGCATTTCCAGATCTCTATTGATGATAAATTCAATTGGAAACCTGTGATTTAACCCTTCTTACATCCACAACTTCTGTCAACATCAATGAAAAAGCGCTTTTACTACATGGAACGGGAATTAGCTGTTGTTGTTGAGTCAAATTGGCCTTCTATACATACTTCGGACGTAAATAGACGAAGACATCGTAAGCGAAAGTTGGGTACCCACTCGTGTTTTGTGTAGTATTGTTAGATTAGGGTCCCTTTGTTAGAAACTGATTTGTCAAAAACCTTTCACAATCAAGGCTTTTAAATGTACAACGATTAACTCAAATCTGGAAAAAGAAAACTAATCATCGTCAACTATAACTATCTTTCAAGTCATCGCTTATATTCTGTTTAAGCTTAACTCATAATTAACCATTAAGCGAATTTCAGCTTAACAAATTCACAACAATTATAACCACCGCCGTGTCAAAACGTAGTACCACCGCCTACTGATCAATCTGCTGATAATAGACGCTAAATAATTCATGGCGCTTACTTCAACACAATCCGCCGACTTCTCGACATATAGTATAACCTTCTCTTACAGTGTAAGGTATGTCCCTCGAAGGAACTCAATTCATAAGTAATACTAGTGAAACATTGAACTACGAAACAATGATTTAATTCGTCATAAAATGGTATTAATACATAACTAAACTTTGATGAAATTTTTGCTCGGAAATTCTATTGATAATAATACATGTTGGGATATCCCTGTTGTTGACCGCCTTGTTGTTGTAGTAGTTGATTCTGCGACTGTTGTTGCTGAGCTGCTTGTTGCGGACTTTGATTGATTTGTATGTTTTGGAGATGAGGATGTTGTTGTTGTGCTTGTGGACTTTGCATCTGTTGAAATTGGTCATACCCATGATGCTGCTGCGGCTGTTGTTGTTGTTGTTGTGGATCTCCTTGTGCTAATTGGTATGAAGTGAGATTTGGCAATGCAGGTTGATGGAATTGTTGAATGTGTTGCGGCTGTGGTTGATGCTGTATAAACTGCTGAGGAGGAGGCGGTATTTGCTGCTGTTGTTGTTGTTGTTGTTGTTGTTGATATGGATGTGCTGAAGGAACGCCTGAATATGGAGGTGGTAAGTTTTGATATTGATAATTGAATGGCACTGTATAATTATTAGGATTCTCATTAACTTGTGGTAATGAATATTGAGAATAGTTATGATCTTTTGATGATGTTGAGGAAATTGTCCCGACAGTTCCCAAGGATGAACTTGTTGTAGGTATTGATGATGTAGAACCTGTTCTATCATAATCTATTGTTGGATCAATTGTATATTTTGATAATACTTTCTTTAATGAATCACCTAATGAATCCCATAATAATACTTTAACATCTTTTTCAATATGTCTTGGTTTAGGATTTTGGAAATTCATAATCAATTGGAAAAATTTATAAAATTTAGGATTTGATTTTGATATTGTTAATGGTTTCAAACTTTGTAAATTTCTTCTAATTCTATTCTTTTCCTCTACTGGGAATTTAGCATTCACTAAATATTCTAATAACGTTATTAAATCCACACTAGTGACATAAAATTTATTTGTTTGATTCCAATAGATGCATGATATGACAGGTGTACCAGGAATATAATCATTTTGATCAATAGGTTTAAAACTTAAGATCAAATTACTAAATTGTTGTTTAAAAGTGATCAACACTAATCTTCTTGAATTTTCAATCTCTTTTGGTGTCCAATTCATTGTCATTGAATTTAAATCTCCTTGGAATTCTATAGTTACTTTAACATTTAAAAATTTAATATCATGTTCAGATTTTGGATTTTGTAAATGTTGATGACTAGATTCTCCACCTTCATGATCTATATTTAAAGAACTAGCACGTACCAATCTAGGTACCTGTGATGCAATATTGAAATTTGGTAATGATATGTGCCTATATCCGTTTGGATCTTGGAATTGTTGGATAGAATCTATTTGTTGGTCTTGTTGATGTATTAACGGTTGATTATTTTGGTCATTAAACCCATGAAAGGATTGTGCTTTGAATTTTTGATTCACCATTGATTTATAGTTACCATAGTTGGTATTGAAATTTGTACCGTTGTAGTATGTGTATGTGTATGTGTATATGTAATAATAACCTTTGTAAAAGATTGAGTAATATTAAACCAATGCAAGAATAACGTCCAAACTTGTCCTATATATATAAATAAATAAAATCGACAAATTCCCTGTACTGTTTGATATCTAATGTACTACCAGCAGCTTCCACAAGAATTATAACCTAACAAAAGAAAAAAAAGAAGTGAGCAGTGCTGTACGGGAATTCATGGTTATATGATAGTTTTTTTTTTTTTTTTTTTTTTTTAACCTGTGTTGTTTTTGGCTTCCTGCTTACTGTGTGTTTTTAGTACTAGACAGGATCTTCAAAGCCAGATTGATATGGGAGTATTCTATTCGATCAATCAAAGAGCTAGGTGTGGAAGAACATACAATTCTATGGGTCCCTACTACAGTTGCATAGAGGTACACTACTTTTTGTTTGACTCTCTTTAAAAGGAAGGATTCAAGTTACATAGTTGCACAGATCAGCTAACAGGAATATTGAATGATATATTTAGATCGTCAAATTATTGTGGGTACTTTAAGAATGGGTTAAGGGTTAATGTCAAATACTTTTAACGCATCTCAAGCGGACAATCAGTCAATTGTCTCGTTTGTAATAACGCTTGATGCGGACTAAAGAATGTCACATATTTTTTTTTAAACGAATTTCAAAAGTAAGGAAGTTTGAACTAGCGAAGACGTCGAGCTCGACAAAACACGTAGCGACGACTCCAGTTTAGAAATCATGGGCCCTATTTGCCCCTAATGTGGGATTTTGAAATGATGCATAAAACAGAATGAGACTTGACCTTCAAGAACATAGAGAAGAATGAAAAGAATCCGTCACATTGAACAACATTCAATTATATTAATCAGGTTCATCCAAAAAGTCTTTCACCCCTTTAAATGACAATCAAATTGTTAATCTCTTTCCTTGTTCTCATACTCGCTTGCTCATTTTAATTATCAATCATCCTCATCCCACTCGAATTCTGTACTTTCTACTCATTCTCACTTTCTTCTATACTCTCTACAGTTTACTTTTTATGTGTAATTAAAGTTCCCAACTTAGATATTCTCTTAAACATGCATGTCAATCTGTTGACTTTTGAGTTTAAACTTCTTTCTAGTGTGGGTTGACTACGTATCTTTATAAACTTTGAGTTTTGTGGTGAATGTGTTGTCTAATGCATATGTGGTATTGTGTATAAATGTGTACAATACATACACATGCATATAAAACATACGCAGCACACAATCCTCCTTAAACACTTTACAAAAGATTACGAACGCTTATGTGCTGTGGTCCAATAACAAAATCCCTTAACTATGGGAGCCCAGATGCACAATGTTATGCACATCTTTATAAAAAAGACAGCCAATTACCCACCTTAATTATCATGAATGAGTTTAGTATTCTTCATAATTGAACTCCTCTCGTAAGGCAATTAATTAGTTAAGGTATCTTCTGATAAGAATATCTTCACACTACCGACCCCCCACATAATGAGTTTTTAGGAAATAAATTGAGGTGTTTTCGAAACCATTCCTGTTGTCTACTTGTCTACGGTTCTTTGACGGACATTAAACTCCTTTTAACTAAAGCTAGTAGTAGTACTGGACAAAAAAATGCCGTCCTCCTAGTGATCATCAATTAATTGCGTGATGCAAGTCTTAACGTAACGTTGTCACTAAAAGAATTATACGATACTTTATCATTAAGGAGTAGCTTGAGCTGGCGCACGCCTGTCTTTCGTAATTACCACAACAATTGCGTTATAGGCTCTTTTTATAATCAATGTTCAACAGCTCAATCATTCAATTCTTCAGCTCTCATGGGTTTTGGTTAATTAGAACTCAAACACCAAATTTTAGATTGAGCTTCTAATGTTTGAGATCCGAGAGAGACACACAAGAATTTATAGTATTCCCCTAGTACTATACTGTACAATATAACGTCTTGACTTAATTAGCTTGACTGAAGCGCACTCACTTTACATGGTACTAGTATTGCACAACTCTCAAACTTACTTGAGCTTCTATAGATCTGCTTCTATTGAGAGGCAAAATTTTACGCAGTACTCTCAAGTGTGATTTGTGTTGATTTATTTTTTGTCATTCAGGGGCTCAATTGGTTGGACTTTTCGCGTCCACGACGTATACGTTTCGAGCTTCGAGATTGGAACGTAGAACAATGTAATGGTACCAAACAATAAACATTCAACAGGTACTATATCTTATTCTAACCTCTTAAATCAGTCCTAATGTCGTTTGTTCCTTAAAAAGTTTATAGACGGAGGAGTATAGTGGACTTTTGTTGAACAAGTCGTACTTTTGAAGTTAAATTTGATTCCAACGGGATTAAAGTTTTTATATCCGATTAGATAATCTTATATATATATTATCACGTGACTCCTTTTCGACTTGACGTGATTATTAATGGATTACGTGAAGTCGGTGTTTGATTGTGTGGCTTTGATAAACGGTCTATGAAAGAATAGCAAATTTACTGGATTAAAATACATTTATAAACAATTTTAAATCTACTTCAATCAACAAATAAATTTCATTCATATAATCAATTGATTAATAACAAGTTATTTATTCACAAGATGTCACTTACTCCAAAGTTTTACGCTTCACACGCTACTCCGCAATTTGATTTATCAACAGTATCTAATGGTCTTCCACCAAATACAATTGAAGTTTATTTAGATTATGCTTGTCCATTTAGTGGCAAATTATTCAAGAATTGGTATGATAACTTATTACCATTATTAGAATCTAAATATAAGGGAAAATTTCAATTCATTTTTAAAAATTATGTTCAAGTTTGGCATCCAACTTCAAATTTACTTCATGAAGCTGGATTAGTTGTTGCACAATTAGATCCAGCATCATTTTTAAAATTTAGTTATATCGCTTTTGAAAACATTGAAGAATTTTATGATACTGCAACAGCTCATTTATCAAGAAATGAAGTTTACGAAAAAATTTATAATTTAGTTATTGAACCAAATTTTAAATCAATTCCAAAGAAGGAGTTTCTGGATTCTTTAGTTATCAAGAAAACTGATTCAAATCATAGTAATTCAGGAAACAAGGCCACTAATGATTTGAAATTCTTTACAAAAATTGGAAGACAAAATGGTGTTCATGTTACTCCAACTGTTTTAATCAATGGTGTTAAAGATCAAAGTATCGAATCTTCAACTCCAATTGATCAAGTTGAAGAAAAATTAAAAGCATATCTCTAAGCAAGATGTGTGATCTTCTACTGAGTCTATCCATAGTTTAATGTTTTCAATATCTCATTTTCGTTCACTAATTCTTAATAAATATGATGAACCCGATAAAACACATATCAACTTGTAATCAACCCAACTCTCTTGGTTATGGGGACGCATCGCTCCTGTCAGAAAGGCTTAGAACTTAGAAGTTAGATACTCCAAAACCATATATAGTAAAAATTAATTACATTGCATTCGTAAATAAGTTCTTAATGCAAAATTCATTATTCTTGGGAACACTTGAAATGGGGTAATATTGACTACAGTCTACAGCCTACAGACACACGTCAATAATCACGTCGGAATTACTTGGTGAGCAGGATTTATTAAATTATCAACTAACCCAACCATTATTGCCAACATCCAACAAATCCTAACGAAGTCAACTTCCTTAAAGCACCGTAGACTCGTCAGAAACTCCTTAACTGGAAGTGTTAGGACATGAGTTAGCATTCACGCACTGACAAGTAACAAGTTGTTGATCTCAATGACTCTGGGCCACACGCATCATGTAATTTTTTTCGCAGTATACTTGACATGGAGTAGAGTAAATGTACACTAGTGTAAATCACCCAACCTGTACTTACTTATATTCCTAATCTTGGAAAGTTGTACCTTTTTTGAGTATGTAATTTTCCCCTTTTAGGATAACGTGAAGGTTCGTCGAAGTTGTTAGCTTGTGGGTATTGGGTATCATATTGAGGATCTTGAAAGTCGCAAACGTATATCTCATGGATCCAACACTTGGGGATCTTGTTGATCTAAGGAAAGATTTATGCCTTCGTTAACTTTTGATGATCATCAACTAAAATTTAGTGTACTGCGGAATGTAACGAATTCAAGTAATTAAACCCGGCATAGGACTTAGGTACTTAGCTGTCAACATGCTTTAAATTACTGAATTATACTCTCTTGTAGAAACCACAGTTTGGTGACTGGTCAACTACCTAAAAACGTGAAACTTTGTACCACTAATTTGGGTATAACTTCCGCTCACAATCCGTTGTCTCAAATACAAAAGAAGAGTTCAGAAACATCTGATGTCTGATCTAAAATAAAGATTGTCCAAATATTGTCTTGACTTAGCTGTCAAAAACCCGATCCTGGTCCCACACATGTGACCTTGAAACAGCGTATAGCCTACATAGTTGATGAGCTACATTAATCATCCAATATTAATGATTTTCATTTATTCACCACTTAAACTTGTAACCATAATGATCCTTACTTAAATGTCTCCCACCTTTATTTCTTGTTAAATTTTCACGCCATGTCCCACCAGGAACGTAATATTCATCATCAAAATGACCTCTTTTTTTCAATTCTGGTAATAAATATTTAATGATATCATCAAATGTATCAGGAACACTAATATATTTAAAATTGAAACCATCTATCCCACTAATTTCAATCCATTTTTCTAATTTATCAGCGACAGTTTTCGCTGAACCAATAACTTCAGGAGATCTTCCACCTAATGCAATACTTAATGCAAATTCACTTTTTGTAATGGAGTCTTCTTCAACTGTCTTTCTGAAAAAATCACCAGTTGGACCATCCAAGGTCTTGAGGTTTACATCATCTGGAGCTTGTGATATATCAACACCAGTCCAACCTCCTAACAAAGCCAATGCACCTTCAAGGTTAGCATATTTAATATAAGAGTTGAATTTTTCTCTTGCAGATTCATCAGTCTCACCAACAACAACCAAAATACCAAATACAATTTTTATTGAATTTGGATCTCTTCCCTTTGCAGCTGCTTTTGCTCTAATATCATTGACATTATCACGAACCTTCTCTGGTGTATTCCCTGAGACAAATATACCTTCTGCATGTTTTGAAGCAAATTCTTTACCATCTGGTGATAATCCAGCTTGAAATAATACTGGTGTTCTTTGTTTACTAGGCTCTGCAAGATGAACACCTTCAACTTGATAAAATTCACCTTTATGTTTGATATAACGAACACGTTCTGGATCAGTATAAATGTTTTTCTTTTTATCTAGTACAACAGCATCATCTTTCCATGAACCTTCCCATAATTTGTATACAACATCCAAATATTCATCTGCCTTTTTGTATCTTATAGATTTATCAATTTGTTCAGGTAATCCATGAGCTTTAGCTGCACTTAAAAGATAAGAAGTCACAATATTCCAACCAACTCTACCTTCAGTCAAATGATCCAAAGTGGACAATCTTCTAGCCAAATCATATGGATGTTCATAAGTTGTTGATACCGTGATACCAAATCCAATTGACTTTGTAACTGCTGCCATCACAGGGACAATCAATTGAGGATCGTTTGTTGGTAATTGAGCCGCACCAATTAATGGAGGACCTAAATTATGAGGACCTTTATACACATCATAAGGACCAAGAACATCAGCGATGAATATACCAGTGAAATGAGCAGCTTCTAATTTAACAGCTAAATCTTGCCAATATTTGATTGTTTTGTATTGAGAACCTTGATCAAGAGGATGAGACCACAATCCAGGATTTTGTAAACCTGGAGTATTCATAACAAAGGCATTAATGACCCATTTCTTGGAAAGACGCTGACGTTTAGTTTCTTGTTCCGTCATTGTGAATACTGACCTTTAGTGGTTAAATGTGAAAAGATAATAATATGGCCCAAGAACTCAGCTTTAAATGATAAGGTGGAGCTGTGGCTCTGATGAGGTGTCATAGCTCGAGGGACGTGATTACAAAGAAACAATAGAACCTCACCCGATAGTGGATCAATATTGACCCACTCTCTGGCATTCATCCATCATAGCATTGGACCTCCCACTAGCAAAATCCCACACCAATTGTAACAAAGAATACAACAATAGATCTATACTGTTGATTTGAATACTGGTGAAAAAATCTGGGCTCGGGTCGGGCATAAAATCTACGCGAATGTGTTCTATGGTCCGCTTGTGTCCGCTTTGTTTAAGAGACAATGACAGTATTAACTTTGATAATTGTTGGATTGGATAATATCTACTGTTATTGAATGTTTTTGATATTCAGAGAATGATGGATTAAGATCGATTATTAGGAACTCATTGATGGCTAAAGTACAAACAATTATTGTATTCCACTATATAAAATACCCGCGAATTTCTGTCGCTTTTACTAGAAAATGCTTCGAAATCATCACTTATCGTCATCTACTTTAAGAGTATATATAGACCAACCACATCACAACGATATCATGACACTATGAGCCAGAGATCATATACACCGACACTGCCCAAGTCTGCACCTATCCAATCTGAACTCACAAACTCTGCAAAGCAAAAAAGAATTCCTCAAATATATCAAACACATTCAAGAGAATCATCAAACACTACAAATAAGCATAAACAACTTCCAGAATTACAAACATCTCGGGTAAATCTCCCCGTTTTCAAGAATACACCTATAACTGAATCATATCGACATTCAAAGACTAATTCATATGATGAGAAATCCGATAAGAAAAGATTAGTTGATCAATTTTATGATCAATTAGGTACACCACCTCCAACAGGACCTTCATCTTCAAATTCTAATTCAGGTCATGGAACAAGATTAGGTACACCTGTTATTACAAGAAATAATACAGTAAATAGTTTTAATGAATCAAGAACGAATCTTGTACTTAATGATAAATTTGAAGATGGGAAATTTGAATCTAGTAATCAAGATGATTATGAATTTGGTGGTAAAATTGGTGAAGAAATTTCAAAATTAGAACAAGTTATAATAAGGAGAATAAGAGAACAAGTTGAAATTAATGAAGATGAATTCATTGGTAATGTTGATGATTTCCATAGTGTATTAAATCAAATTGATGATATTAGAAAAAAATTATTAAATATAATTCAAGATGTTAATGAAACAAGGATTAATAAATTTAATGAAGATTATGAAAACTTTCAACAAGAGATTGAAAAATTTATGGGGTTTTTACAAGTTTTAAATGAATATGAAGATAAATTGAAAAAATCTAGAGAGAAGATGAATATCTATAAAAAAAAATTACTTGAAATACGTAAAACTATTGAATTTGGTGAAATGGTTAAAATAATGGAACATAAAAATTCAGAGAATAGAAATAAAAGAATTGGATTTTTCGTTGCAATTAGTTTTTTAGCTTTTGTATATTGGAAATTATTATACCAATGATGACGTACTAATTGATCAGTAAGTAGTACCATTTATTCCGGTAGCAAGCAATCGAAGCTCATCAAGTCAACACTTTAATGAGCAATCTGACGTTTAACGGCATAATTGATTCCGAAACACACTAAATAAATTTTAGGCTCAGCTTTAAATGATCATTTGACACATTCGGGGATCCTTTTTCGAAGGCAAAGAAAAAAAAATTAACAGGATTTTGAGTACTAGATGAGACAAAATCATTAAAATTAATTACAATGGCACCAATGTAAGTTAATTTTAATAATTATTAGGTATTCAGTCTATCTAATAGTTCCTTAGTACTACATATGTGAAAATTTCACCAAATACTTCGCTCCCACTTCGAATATTCATAAATAGGAAATCAATAATTAGACAACAAACAATCTTTGAAACTGCAATTTCCTCAATATCAACTACAAATCATAGAGCATTAGTACGATTGAAAACTACTCAAAGGTTATTAATTTCTAATAGGCAATTAAGAGAACTTGTTTTTGTGCTTAAAGATGAATTACTTAAAATATTATTTCAATCAAGTCCTGAAAGTTTATTAATTATGAATAAAGGTTCTAAAGAAAATTTGAAGTTTAAGGTTAAGTCGGAAGGTTGGGAATGTAATTTACTTGTATCAATGAAATTTATAATTTCATTAAGAGATGGATTAAAATTTGGTACTTTTAACGGTACGGATATGGAATTGTTAATAAGGAAACCTAGAGCAATCAAATCAAGTAACCGAGGAAGTGAAGATACAACACCAACAATATTACAAGAAGATGATGATGAATTAAGGATACCACAAGAAGGTGAAATTATTGAAATACAATCAGATAAAGAAGAAGATAAAAAAACTGAATTAAAATATGATTATAAAAATTGTATAGTTTTAAGTAAAGGTGTAAATATTGAAGTTTTAAAAATACCAGGAAAAAGATAAACAACTACATAGAATATAAACAAAACAATATAAGTACATTATTAAGATAAAAAACAATAGTACACTTTTTTTAAAATGTAAAAAGAGATGTGTGAAACCAAGAGATATCAAGTCCTTTATTTATCCTATCAAAGGAGGTTCAATTTAAGCAGCAACTGGTTGATGTTCTTCATTAGCCCATTCTTGTTCAGTTTCAGCTAAATGTTGTTCTTCACCTTCTAAATCTTCCTCATCATCATAAACTTCATCACCTCTTCTAATACTTAAAGTTGGTTTAACAACAGCATGTTCCAAAGTCCAAGAAGCCAAAGCATTTTCAGCATCGATAATAATTTGTTTTGAAGCTTCATAACCATCATAAGCTGGTCTTGTTTCACCTGGAGTAACTGGAGAATCATCTAATAATTCTAATAAAGCTTTACCATAACCTGCAATTAAAGCCAATTTTTCAGAATGTTCTCTTAAAGAATCAAAATTATAAGAAAATGCAACTTTTAATTTTTCTCTTGTAATATTTGATAATTGAGCTTCAGCAACTAAAGATTCAGCTTCAGCACGAACTAATTCTTGTTCCAAAACAACAATTTTTGGTGATTGAGGATCTTTATATTTTAAATAAGCAATTTTATCAGTAATTGCTTGTTTACGATCTCTTGAAGGTTGAACAGAACCTTCAATATCACGAATTGATTTTATAGTTAATCTATATTGATCATAACGATCAATAAATTGATCTTCTAATTCACCAATTTCATAAATTAAAACACCTAATTTATCAGTAATATCAGAAACATCATCATCATTATCTTCACCCCAAATTGATAATTGTTTAGCAACTTCACGACGTTCATTAGCAACAACTTCAATACCTCTCAAGACATTTTTTTCAATTTTAACTAATTGAGATAATTTTCTTGATAATTCTGGACCAAATTGACCAGCAGTATTTCTACGGAAAGATGAAACAATACCACCTTTACCAAAGAAACGACCAGATTTTGTAGTTGATGGAGGTGGAGGTGGAGAAGCTAATTGAGAAGCAGTTGGAGCTCTTGAATTTCTTAAAGAATAAGTTCTGTGCATTTTTTAATTGTAATTTGTTTGTTAATTGAGTACAAAATGATTTAAAACTTTCAAGGGGGAAAAGTTAATCCTTTATATAAATCCTCGAATTTTAATTAAAAGGGCTGGAAATTTCATCTAAAACGGGCAACGTCAAAATGAAACGAACAGTTTAATTTGAAATTGAATTAAAAGAGAAAATTAGACAATAGAAATAATCACTATCAATACTACAATTCATAATAACTAAACAATCCAATTGACTTGTATACTCTATACAATCTATACAATATTTACACTCCTTCGATAACCCCTTCCCAATCGCCCCGAGCAAAAGCCCATGATCAAATCCACGGTATCAAAAATTGATATTAATAATTACGTAATTTGCTATAACTGTTGGCCCCACCGGTGTGTACTGATTGCCGGATTAGGAAAGAGTGTTCTCTTGCTGAATCGAGTTAATTAGACTTCCCGATTCGGAAGGATCCATATAATGAATATAGTATAAGCTATGAATCAGTGTAGCGGTTCTTGTACATTAATCCTATCATGGAGTAGTAGGTATCTGTTGAGAAGAATCATCATATGAATAGCTTATACTGATGGATATGGAATCCAGATCCATTACTCACCATTAATTGGAGTCTTTGAATTGTGATGATTGAGAAAGTAGTAAAAAGTTTTTCAGAGATGTTTAATTTTTTGGCAATCAATTGGACAGATTAATGGCGTATGGGTAGGGTAAACATGGGTCAATTTCAGGGCAGTTTGTGAAGTGTAATGGGTGTTGTAAAGTGGTATTCCATTAAATATTGAGTGGATTGAGGCTAAGAGTCACTGATATACCCAGGGAGTACCACATTATAAATATATAATAAAGTATAGTATCAATCATTAATGAATTAGCTTAACCACTTTAAAACCTGTGCTGTCGCGAACACGTTTGCTGATTTTAAAAGCCGAGGGCGTGTGTGTACGGATTTTAGCAAGTCTGGAGTAAAGTATTGTGATTACTTATTTAAGAATAGTTGGTTACATAGGTTGTAGTGGGTTGTGTATTTATGTTGTAGTTGTTTGTAGAGTGTAGGGTGTTATTTGGGGGTATTAGAGATCAAGATGACAATGCTTTCCGTAGCTATGAAATTTGCTAAACTAAAGACAATAATGCACTGGTTTAAAGTTAAGTACCAATGACCCTAAAGCTACGATCACATACGAGTACCCAAGACATCGCTTAATATTTTATTGCTAGATCTCGCTAATTTGGTCTGTACATAATGACATGGATGATCTAACCTCGAGCTCCACAAAATGTTCAACACTAGTTATTCAAACATGCACCAACTACCTCAATCAAAACATACAACCACCTCATCCTGTAGAGCATCATACACACAAATCAACATTCTCTAAGCCACCAAAACAATCCGGAACTATGATCACATCAAAGCTCTGAATTCAATCATTTATATAATCTCTCTCTCTCAATTCGCGACATCTCCAATTATAGCCCATTTCGTCATCTGACCAATTCACAATTACAACACAACAACCAGCCCTAAACCACAATATAACAACTCTAACCAACTTAAATCCATTCTCTTGAGCTATAAACCCACCTAATCAACACAATAATAACCAATTTAAACAATATTACACTCAATTATCCTTCTTTAATTGTTTTCTTACATAATCCATGAGTCAGCTATTTTTCTCAAAACCTCCGAAATTCAAAAAATCAACAAGAGTTTCCCTTTTGACAACAACGTAGTTTTAAAATCAAAATTCAACTTGATTCAATCTTATTGAAATCAAAATTTTATCCAGTTCTTTGATCCGGGGTTTACCATTAATCTAAACACTTCTTCTTCATAAAGCTGATAACTTCTATTTGATACCCTCAGTCAATCAATTCAATTTGACTGTGTTTTACCTCCCCCTTGCATTTGTTTTGGGTACAACACCTGTCATAAAAATTCATCTCATATTTTAGTGAAAATGATGAAAGGATTTAAGCAAAGGGTATGAATAATAAATTCTAATTCAAATCATTGAGTACTAACAATTTCAATTCTAGCTTTCACGAAAAGGTTCATTATCATCTAAAAAGAAGGATAAAGAAAAAGATGAAACTAAAACTGATAAAAAATCATCTTCATCAACATTAAAAATTTCATCAAATAATTCATCAACATCTTCATTATCAGATTCAAATGCTTCATCTCCAAGAACTTCAACTTCTCAAAGAGATTCACCAAAGAAAAATACATCATCTTCAACTCCTAAAAGGGATAAATCTAGAGATAAACAACAACAGCAACAACAGCAACAACAGCAACAACAACAACAACAACAACAACCTGATAGAAATACTCCAAGTCCCTCTACCCCAACTCAACAACAAGCTCAAAATAATATATCACAAACAAATGCAGCAACAACCCCAGCAGCTATTCAATTTGCAAATCAAGCAAATGCAATTCCAAATATAAATGTAACACCTCCACAAATTCATCATCCACATTTTGATCCAAATACAGCTGTAACTTCAGCAGATATTCAAATCCCAAGATCTTCGCATTCTTTTGAAAGATTACCAACTCCAACAAAAATTGAACCAGATGTTGAAGGAATAATTAAATCTCCTCAACGTCATCATAGTTCAAGATTTGAACCTTCAACATATGCAGAAATTACTAAATTACCAGGTTTTGATGAAGTTCCACCTGATAAACGTCTTGAATTGTTTTTATTAAAAGTTGATCAATGTAATGTCTTGTTTGATTTTAATGATCCATCTTTTGATATTAGAGGTAAAGAAATTAAAAGAATTACACTTCAAGAATTAATTGAATTTATATCAACAAATAGATTTACATATACTGATGAAATGTATCAACATGTTGTGGATATGTTTAAAAATAATTTATTCAGACCAATTCCACCTCCAGTAAATCCAGTGGGGGATATTTATGATCCTGATGAAGATGAACCAATTAATGAAATTGCATGGCCTCATATGCAAGTTGTTTATGAATTCTTCCTTAGATTTGTGGAATCTCCAGATTTTAATCATACTTTAGCAAAACAATATATTGATCATGATTTTGTATTAAGATTATTAGAATTATTTGATTCTGAAGATCCAAGAGAACGTGATTGTTTAAAAACAACATTACATAGAATTTATGGGAAATTTTTAAGCTTAAGAAGTTTTATTAGAAGATCTATAAATAATGTTTTTCTAACATTTGTTTATGAAACTGAAAGATTTAATGGAATTGCTGAATTATTAGAAATTTTAGGTTCAATTATTAATGGATTTGCATTACCATTAAAAGAAGAACATAAAGTTTTTTTGGTTAAAGTATTATTACCTTTACATAAGGTTAAATCATTATCATTATATCATCCACAATTAGCTTATTGTATTGTTCAATTTTTAGAAAAAGATCCTTTATTAACAGAAGAAGTTATAATGGGATTATTAAGATTTTGGCCAAAAATTAATTCAACAAAGGAAATTATGTTTTTAAATGAAATTGAAGATATTTTTGAAGTTATTGAACCTTTAGAATTTATAAAGATTGAAGTTCCATTATTTGTTCAATTATCAAAATGTATTTCATCACCACATTTTCAAGTTTCAGAAAAAGTTTTATGTTATTTTAGTAATGAATATTTTTTAAATTTAGTTACAGAAAATGCAGAAGTTATATTACCAATAATATTTTCATCATTATATGAAATTTCATTACAACAATCTCCTGAAGATGAAGAAGTTTTAAATTCAGGTTCATGGAATAGAACTATACATACTTTGGCTTATTCTGCTTTGAAAATATTTATGGAGGCAAATCCAATTTTATATGATCATTGTACTGTATTATACAGACAAAGTTTAGATGATTCACAAAAAAGAGAAGAAGAAAGACAAAAAGGTTGGTTAAAATTAGAACAATTTGTTAAAAATTTACATGTGGAGAATCAAAATCAACAATTGAGTACTTGAAGGAGTGTGTGTGGTGTTTTTAGTTCATTGTGTGGTTTCTTTGCATTAGTACTAAAATGTATATATATTTGATCAATTAGTTTAAAAAAAAGAATTACATATAGTACCCTTACATCAATGTTTTTTAAAAAATTTGGTAGTGATTTTTATTAACTAACTAGCCTTATATTCTCTCAATATAACAGGAACAGAACTTGGAGGTAATGCACCAACTTCTGTAATAATTTTTTGAATATATTCAGGTGGTGTAAGATCATACATTATATTTAAAATGTTTAAAAATGGACTTTTTTTCCAATCTTTTAAAGGTAATTGTTCATCCTTCACTATATCTTTTTCTTTTTCGTTATTTTTATTATTCTTTTTCCCTAAATTTTGTTGTTGTTGTTGTTGATCTTTTGGATCTTCATGAGTTTCTATAAAATTTTGTAATGCAACACTTGATTTTTTAACATGATTCATTTGATTACAATCAATTAAATCATCATTATCACCCAGTTCATTTAATGTAACGGAATCTAATTGAACACGATCAGAAAATTTAATAGATTCACAACATACAAGAACTGGAATATTTCTCTTTTTAGCAGTCATTGCTATTAATGCAGTACCAACTCTTGAATATAAAAATCCATTTGATAACATTGCATGAGCACCCAAGAAAACAGTATCAACATCTTGGAAAATTGAAGTAATTGAATTGATTAATGCATATTGAACTTTTAATCCATTTGATGTTAAAATTTTAGATAATTTTTTACCTTCAAATAAAGGTCTTGAATCCACTATTATAACTTCAAAATTTTTCTTTAATTCTTTTGCATTATAAAGGAAAAGTTCTTTTAAAACATTTGAATTACCAAATGTAAGAATTTTTGAACCACTTTGAATATGACTAGATGCAGCTTGAATAATTAATTTATCAGAAAATTCAATTTTTTCTTTTAAAAAAATATCAATTTTTTCAACTAAATCTTGTTTTGCATCAATATCTGATGTATCAATTGAAATTAATGAAATTTCTTGTTTTAACCATCTAATTGCATTACCCATTGTTACTGAAAGTGGTCTTGATGTCTTTAAATAATCAATTTGATAACCTAAATAATTTGTTAAATTTCTTGTAAGAGTTGTTCCTTCTGGTGTTTGATATTCTGAAATAACAGTTTGGAAAGCTTTCAACATTGCAATACATCTTGGAATTGAACCAACAATTGAATATGAAGAATATTTCGATGTTAAAGTTAAAATAGCTGGATGTATCAAATTTTGAACTTGTGATTGTGATATGGATAATTCATTTCTTTGTTCTTTAGTTTCTAAATGATTAAATAATGCAACTTTATTAGTAGTTTTTATAACTTTTTGTTGCTGTTGTTGATTTTGTTGTGATTGACCACCATTAGCTTGATTTTTTTGCTGTTTGGCTTTACTCTGCTCAGTTTGATTAGGTATACCTTGACTTTCTTTCTTAGCAGCTCTTTTTTCAAGTTTTTCCTTCTTCTTTAATTCTTTCAGTTCCTTATTAGTTAACTTCTTCTCACCAGTTGTAGTGGTTGAGGCAGCTGGGGCTCCATTCCCATTTTGCTTTTCAGCTGGCTTGGACGCATCAGCAGTTTTAGCATCAGATTTAGCTTCAGACATTATTTTGAACCTCTCCAATAGCTTTCAAAGTTGTAAATCAGCTCATCAAGTACATTTCGATATTAATTCTGACTTTTTTTTCTAGCTGGTTGATTCACACTCAAAAAAAAAATTAGTACGATGTGGCACCAACCAACAATATAAACTACGAAGAATTCAATTTATATATATATAAGTGTTTCCAGGACTCTATTCATAGGTTATATATACAGTTAAACAGTGTCTGCTAATTCTCCTTGACTTCTTCTGAGGTTTTTGCTTCAACGGCCTCACTATCGGTTTGTTCTTTTTGTTGGCCCAAGAATTTGGATTTGGCTTTGATTTCATCCCATCTGTTTGGTTTACCTAATTTCTCAGTCAATACTTCATATTTAGTGACAAATTCTTCCACAAGTTTGACATTTGGAAGCTCACCAAAGTTCTTACTTCCCTTAAGTTCAAGGACGATAGGTTTTAAAGTCAAATATAAATGTTCAGTTTCACGATGTAGACTGGCTTGATGACCAATTGATTTATCAAATTCTGCTAATGGTAATTCTAATTTTTCTGTTCTCACTTTATCATATAATGATTGTCTCACGACATGATGGTTGAATTTTGAATAAATTGCACATTCCAAGAGATCTGTTACAAGATTTTCTTGACCTCTGATTGCTTTCTTAGCATTAGCGACTTTTGAAATTGTGTTTTTATAAGATTTACTTGTATTCAAATAGAGTAAAGTGAGAATAAGGTTCAATGTTGATGAATCTCTCATCTGACGTCCAAGCTTGGAGCTGTATAAAAACACCATTACATTTTGTGCACGAGCAAATTCAGCAGCTTTTATGAGTAATTCGTTTCCAAGGTAAGGTCCAGTACAATGAGCTTTCTTGGTCACAAGAGCTAAATCATCTTGGATAGCTTTAATTTCAGATGCATCTTGTGCATTCTTAATGACAGTAGCGAAATGATATTTGGATGGGACTTGTGGAGGTGGTAATGGTTTAGCTCTTTGATCTGTATGTTTGTCTATTAGATCTCTCGCAAGTAATTCTTGAGAGTGTTTGCGTCTGTACATCAAAAGCTTCATTGTTCTTGTGTTTTTCCAATATCTAAGGAAAGCATCCACTTTCCCTTTACTTTCAGTAAAGAATTCTGAATTTGTTGAACCTTCTGCAACAACTTGAGCTTCTTGAAGAAGACATCTCGAAGTATGAATCCCTCTGCTGAAACGTAACATATCCTTTTTGTAGTAATGTGTATATCGAGGGGAACAAAGAATGGTATTGAGAGAAGGTATATATCGCACCCACTTTCTCTAAACTCCTAATTGTCAGTTCCAGTGAATCTATTATATCAACATTTCAAGTCTTATTTAGTCCAAATTTTTCAATTTTCGATGATTTTTTTGGTACAGATTTTGTTAGTGCTGAATATTACGCGTGTTGACATATATAAAAGTGAGCTTAAGTATGGTATATCTCAGTCCTAAGAAAAAACATGAAAATTACTATGTAAGATCAACTATTAGATGAAGAAACCACTTCTTTAGCTCCTTCAATTTTGTTAACGAGAAAATGGATTATGAACCTTTGGAATCCCTGCCGTGTAAGTTGACAGTTGGTTTATCTTTGTGTGAAGTTACTAACTTTTTTATTAGATATTGATGAAGATGTTACGGAAGAAGATAGACACAATATAGAAAAACTTATACTAGAAGAACTATCAACTACAAATCTTGGGAAAATACATCCTAAAGTTGATGAATTATATCCATTACGGGATCCTCATCCACTTATTTCAAAGTTTACTGATGAACAGCTCAATGATCCTGAGTTTTCACTAGGTGGTGTTGATCTTTCAGATTATTCAAATTTAGATAATCCAGAATCTTTACAAAAATCATTAGTGTTTACAAGTTTGAGAAATAAATCATTAAGATTAGCTTCAAAATTTGGTAAAAACCAATGGCTACTAAGTAATGATTTATTTGAAGAATCTAACAATCAAATTAGAGAAGAACTAAACTACAAAAAACGTAAAATTGATGAGGTTAATCTTGAAAGAAAAACAATCCAATTGGAAGCTAAACCTGTCATTGATTACCTTGAAGAAAGATGGAACCAGGGTATTAAGAGTAATGTTGATATTGGTGTTGAAGTTTTGAAATTACAAGCTGAACAATGAAATTTCACACAAAAGGTCAAAGTAAAGAAAGAGCACTTTTGAAGTAGTCACTAGCATCTTTTTGAACGTTATCGATGCTGAAATCTTGGATATAATTTCTTATTATGTTAACCTGTTGTGATAATCCTTCAGGAAGGTCTGGGTCATTAAGCTCAATTGTTTTCTTGAATTCAAAATTTGTGGACATTTTACCTGAATCTTTATCAAATTTGAAATCAATAGAGTAATCGAAAAGGCCACCAAAAGTGGAGATTCTCTTTACCTGATCAATTCTTTGGTGTGATGGCATGTTGTCTTTGATTTCATAAACAATTTTATCTTCGAGTGTGGCATAGAAATAATGTAAAATTTTGTTTTTGGAATACCATTGGAATTGTTCATCAGTCATACATGGTCTTATCAAGTTTTTAGACGTTTCATCAAGGGTTAAGAATATTCCTTCGTCCATTCTTTTAAGTTCATCATGCAATCTATCAGAATTATAGAAATCTTCAAAATCTTCTTCATCTTTCCCAAAATCCCAATTTTTCAAACTCTTCATCTTACGATATACTCTTCTATTTCCATGATATGTCTTTCGGATAAACTTTCTCACAAAATAAAAGAACCATGACCAAAATGCGTGTTCCACTGGTGTTGAATATTCTTTTGGAATTAAGTCCCATCCGGCAAAGTAATCGCCACAAGCGTCGACTAAATTCGGATCATAATTCCCAAACCCAAATGCTGTGAAGTTGGTGGTGTAGTTGCTTTGATTCATTTTATGATTGTGTGTTTGATAGCATACCAAATCATGGAAAGTCCTGCTGGGTGGATTGGATTGTTTATATGGGATCTCAAAAAGATCTCATTTCTGCTGATGCTATTTTCTGTTCGGGAAAACCAGAGCCCATACAAAAAACAAAGAGATAAATGTCTCTCATAGTAATTAGAAACAATAATACACTTCTATATCCTTCCATATTCAATCTCAGTATAATTTGGTAACTGTATAATTTTGACACCAAATAGTGGATCTTCGATCTTGCAATTCGCGACCTCCACTAATTTCCATGGCCGAGTATAAGCTTATACAACTGATAAAGAATTTTACATCTAATGAGACTATTTTCATTGTAGAAGAGACGTGTATAGTTCCATTCATATTCTCTATATATCCCAATTCCAATTCACTTATTTCTAATCTTTAAAAGGAACAATTTAGAGCCCAAAAAGAAAACAAATCTTCTGTGTGACATAATAACCACGTTTTTGACATATACGCAGTGTATTGCCAACGTTTATTTACAGAGCCCACGACTTCTTGGGTCAATCACCCATATTCCATAATCCAATTAGTCGTAGTCCATCTATATAATTATAAACACCCAAACTTGCTCTGTTCTAAATTCATACAATTCATCAAACCACCAAAACTTCATCATCGTTGTGCGGATTGTTTTTCGTTTTGAGCCTTACACAGCAAATTTTCATTTTTTTAAAATTACAAGTTTTTGATTTTCTGACATAGTTATCAATCCACCATCAAAAAAGCAAAACAAAAGAGCTTTAAAGTACAGACAAGATTGGATATTTGGCTATTGCAGAAAGAAGTGTACTGCCATTAATTGAATACTGTATCCATAACAAGTGCTGCTAGAGTTGGTTACGATCTTTGCTCAGTCTTATTTTCTTAGATCGCTAATCAGTTTATCGACAAAAGGCACCTTAGAGGACTGGGTTTAATACAATTGATTTCAACACCACACCCTCTGGAGCCCTTCTCATCTATCACTACTCGCTACATCATCTTCGGTAACAATCCATGGGACATTACTACACAGAAGTTATAGCTCCAGTGTTCGGAGGTGATTTACAACTATTTTGAAGTTTTTTTTACAAGTTTTCTCCATATACAACAACAACAAACAACTGAAGGGAAATAGATGGACTCTCATAGTATAAAGAGCTCTGCTCCTTCTTCTTTGGAGTCAACAAAGTCCAACGACTCTTCCAATGCCACAAATCTTACAGGTCGTAAAGCCGCCCACTCATTAAGATTGTTTAGAAATGACAACAATAGTAACTCAAACATTCAAGATCAACACACCCAAAATCACCATCACCAAGATAGCATTTCACCATTCAAAAGCCCCATCACTCCATCCAAGTCAACGTCATCAACAACAACAACACACAGAACTAGTTTCTCAGTCTCAAAACTGACTAAGGAAATCAAATCTTTGAAACTACCTGGCGCTAAAAAAGAGCTAGACCTACCCTTTCAAGAACATCAACAACCTCAACAGAGACAGCGGCAAGCTTCTTTGATTCTTCCAAATGAAATCAGATCACACAGTCATGACCCTAATGCGCTTCATGGTGATGACGACATTTCAAAATCAATGTCTTTGTTAGAACCGGTTTCTTCAGCTACTTACATTCCTCACAAATCCGAAACAAATCAAGATCAAATACAACATCTTGAAGAAGCCACTGATTTGAAAACTCCAAAGTTTAACGATGATGATATCTCTGCAAAGAGTGATAACGCCAGTGTGGGGACAACAGCTACTAATGTATATAAGAGTGATGATGAAAGATCACAGGCAAATCAAGGTGTAACATTTGCTAAGCATGATGATTATTTTATATTCGAGCATCCAAACTTACAAACTAGTGAAGAACCAAGTGAACAAGGTGAATTGGCTGATGACGTGGAAGATGGTAACAATAAGTTTCAATTGGCTGTTGAATTAACTCCTTTCAACAACAAAGTTGGAGGTCATACTGCAATTTTCAGATTTTCTCATAGAGCTGTATGTAAGGCTTTGGTTAATAGAGAAAACGCATGGTATGAAACAATTGAGCAAAATCATGAAGATATATTAAAATTCATGCCTCGTTATATTGGTGTATTGAATGTTAGATATACCACATTGGTAGATGAAAATGACGAATTGAATGGTTTTAAATTAGACAGTTCACCTGCTCTTGCTCCAATTGCAGAAGATGATATAGCACATCATCCAACATCAGCGCCAAACTCAGTAAGATTGAGACCAACAAATTCTTATAACGAGGAATTACCACCAGAAGTTGTGCTTGATGATAATAGACATATCATCCCTGAATCTCTTTGGGATCAATATTCAAGTTCAGCACCTTCACCAGCATCATCTTTTTCATATCTATCAGAATCTGCGGGATCACCTTTACAATCACCTCGCAATACCTCAACAACAAATCAAAACAATCAACAATCACCACTTCCAACCTCCTTAGGCTCCACAACTGTTAATAGAAAATTACAAGAGTTGGTATTACAAGAAGTGTTTGCCCCAAGACGTGGTCAAAAAAATCATAGATTATCAAGAAATTCTTCTAGTCTGACATCCCCAAAATTAATTGGACAACGGATGAATACAACAGGAAATATTCATGCTCGTTCACCTCGTCTGAGTACTTCATCATCAAGTTTTGAAAAAAGATCAAGTTTAGAAGGTCAAGGTCAAGGCTTGAAGAAAAATTATAGATCTTTGGTGGATTTACAAAAATTGACTGAACAAAAATCTGATAATAATTCTTCTGCTATAGATGAGAATGAAAAACTTGGTGGACTAGGTAGAAAACCACATCCAAAGATGGAAAGATCAAACAGTGATTCAATTTTCCAAATGGATGATGAAGAGGAACATGTCAAGGGACATGAAGCTGATGAATCAAAACTTGATAGTTTTATTACAGAAGATGCCGACCTAAGTCCAGATACAGCTATTTCACCTTCTTTAGCTCCTAAGGGTAAGAAAAAATTCCAAAGAATAGAAAGATTTATCTTATTGGAGGATTTAACAAATGGGATGAAGAAACCTTGTGTATTAGATTTGAAGATGGGAACAAGACAGTATGGTATTGAAGCTACATTGAAAAAAAAGAAATCTCAAAGAAAGAAATGTTTCAGTACTACATCTCGTCAATTAGGTGTTAGAATTTGTGGTATGCAAAGTTGGGATAATGCTAAATCGAAATTTATATCAAGAGATAAATATTTTGGTAGAAGAGTTAGAGTTGGATTTGAATTTGCAGTTTGTATTTTAAGATATTTATATGATGGTGAATCTATTTACAGTGTTTTAATTAAGATCCCATCACTTATGGAACAAATTAATGAATTGGAGAAAGCTGTACAACAATTAAGTGGTTATAGATTATATGGATCTTCATTATTACTTATGTATGATGGTGAAGATATCACCAAGATTAAAGTTCATATAATTGATTTTGCTCAATGTATTACATTGGATAATCAATTAGTTGTTGGTACTACAACTTTCCCTCCAAAACATCCTTCTGAACCTGATAATGGATATTTAAGAGGGTTAAGATCTATCAAATATTATTTATCATTATTATTTAGCAGTTTAACTGGATTTGAATATTTATCACAAGTTGATGCTATGAATGTTATTAATGGTAATGTTGGTTTTTTCAAAAAAAAAGGCTTAAATTGGATTGAAGGATTTGAAGATGTTGAATATGATTTACATGATTTTAAGAATCAAGATTTTGAACAACTTTTGAATAAGATTCCTCAATTTGCCCTAGATGATATAGGTAATGTATCGGAATGAACAATATGTATATGTATAATAGTAATTAATTTAATGCTAATGACAATAATAATAATAATAATAATTAACACTAGTTAGTAACTACAATTTATTGAACCACCATTTAAAAGTTTTATTAATTTTTACAGAAAAACATTAAAATAAACAAAACACCGCTTATTTGTTAAGGACTTCAGCATCGTATTTTTGTTTGAACCATTGGATAGAATCTTCTTTAGTAGTTTGATGATGGTTACCAACAGTAGCTTGAGCACGCTTTCTTCTGGTAATTCTGTTACCTGGTCTACCCATAACAACGTAGAAATCCATACCATAAATACCAATAGCTGGATCATATTTGATACCTAAATCAATATGTTCATCAATACCAAAACCAAAGTTACCAGTTTGAGAAAAGTTTTTGTTACGTAATTGATATTCTTTAACTTTTAAACCACGTTCTAAAATTTCTTCAGCTTTTGGACCTCTAACGGTAACGTGAACAGCAATTTTTTCGTTTCTTCTGATACCAAAAGTACGGACAGTGTATCTAGCTTTTGATTGAACTGGAGTTTGACCAGACAATTGTTCTAAAACTTTTGAAGCTCTGGTTAATCTATCACCTGATTCACCAACAGAAATGTTGAGAACAAGCTTTTCGATTTTCAATTCACGCATAGGGTTTTGAGCTTTGGAAGACTAAATTAGTTGTTAGTATACTGATTCATTATTTAATATCTGTTAACATGGGGATTCTTCTTAAAAAGTATATGAAATGTAGTTCCTAGATCTTTGTCTATAGATTTTTCAATCATCAACTTGGGTATAGATTTACAATAATATCCTCTTCTTTCTTGAATAGCTCTTATTTAATCAGGTTTCTTCTATCATGTATCATTCTCCTCTTATATTCTCGTTTGATCTTTCTTGATTATTACTTCTTGATTAATGATACTCCTTTGAATAATTCTTAAACTTCACTTCAATTATTATCCTCTATATTGGCCCCTAGAGTTTCTAAAATCCACAATATAAGATTCCCATATCTTTTCATTGAATCCTCATGCACTTATTTCCTCTGAAACATACCATTTTGAACTGATGTTTTATGCTTTATACGTGTAAATGTAAAGTCCAACTAAACTACAATTTTTGTATTTTCAACTTTTGATTAGAATTGAAATTTTGTTGTGAGAGTCCTTCCCAAGCTGAAAGAGAAAAAAAAAATTAACAGTCGTCACGGTGCAAAATGACAGATTTGGGTTTTAGGTGGACCGTAGGCGGGTCGCTGGGCAGTGTGCTGGAGAGTCTAGGCAGACGACGGTGGGATTTTGGTGTATCTGGAGCCCAGAGTGTCCCTCTAATTGAAGTACTGCGTATATATCAGCACTAATGTTTAGGCAGACTTCACGCGTAATTTTCAGCACTAACAAATAAGAGATTCAGCACTGGAAATTCAGTGATGTGGCCCCGTTACCAAAAGTGATGATGTTGTGTTGGCCCTAGACGAATTTTTGTCTGTGTGGGAAAATTTGTGACTGCGACTGCTCTTTTCTGTGAACATCAGGACACCATATAGTAACAATATACCCCAGATTTCATATTGGTGTACTTTTTGGGTACCTACGAGATATTGTATCAGACTACAGCTATAATGACTTATATCTAATTTGGTGGATTAACCTCCAATCAACGAAGTTTTCTTGTATTTATTTATTTATTTATTTATTTATTTATTTATTTATTTATTTATTTATTTATTTAGTGCCTGACCAAGTAGATAATATTGCGTGGGCACAGCTTAAATTCTAGTTAATGGTTGATTCGACTTACACCAGTAGATTATTATGCAAAAAATGAATATATTAGTATTTAGTTATTTATCTATCGAATGGGTATTATAAATATTTAAAGGTCTCTAACTGGGGAATATTAAGCAATGATAAGCAGCATAAGTGTGTGTGTGTGTGTGTGTGGTCATAAAATATAGTACATGGTCTTTCATAATCATTAGTGAAGGGCAATAAAGGAAAATACTTGAATAAATCAAATTGGTCAGATCTATTACACCAGACTAGAGTATGTTTGTGAATCGGTGAATATGAGTTTTGGGTATCAAAAGTTGCTCACCATACTGATGACTTCATCAAGTGATATCCTATCAATCAAAATCGACTTTATCAAGTTGTAGGCATCTGGATTTGAACGTAGAATATTATAGCCTTCATCCGGTAGCATATCCAACACTTTGTTCTTCTTGATACATTCAGTCAGGTAAATGAAGCTTGAGCGATCTGGGTTCCTTATAACTTCAGAGTATGGTTCTTTCCCGATAGCAGCAGATAATAAAATTAAACCAACGGCATATAGATCAGTTTGAAAGTTTGGTGGAATATTGGAGTCATTGAGTAGTTCAGGAGCAGCATATTGTAAAGTTATGTCAATTGATAAGCCAGATTGTGTCTTTTCGTTAAACTCATTGATAATATCATTCTTTAGCCCGGCACTTGTAAAGTCTGCAATCTTAAACTCTTCATTATCGCGATCAAATAAAATATTGGATGTTTTCAAGTCTAAATGAATCATTTCACAGTCTCTCAAAACAATTAATCCCATAACTAATTCTTTTGCCAACTTCCACCATAAATTTTCACCAATATGTAAACTAGATCCATTTCCAATAGATCTCTTGATAAATGTTTCGAGATTAGACGACAAATTAGTGGATACCAAACATGGAGCAATTTCTTTAACTCTCAATTTAGGATAAGCATTCTTTGTCAAATATGTCAACCCATAAACATTTAAGATTGGGAATTCATCACAATTGAAATCATGCAATTGTAAATAGCTCGAAATTATTCTATAATTCAATGCCTCACGATAAATTGGTCGACTATTTCTGGTACTTGAAGGGATTTTAATAGCATAAACATGGTTGTTGGATTTAGCCTTCAGAACTGTGGAGAACGAACCTTTACCAATGACTGAATTACTCTGCACTTCAAATTTGAAAGTTGGATCAATTATATAATCTTCTAATTCATTCTGAACTTCTTCATCCGTTAACACTGTAGAGTGTGGGATATATTTGTAATGTGAATCTGCTGGTGATGACAGTTGAGTTGAATCATTGGAAAACAAACTAACAGGGGAACTTAAAGGTGAGGAATTTGGGGTATAATTGTGGCTACCTTTGTAGTATTGGAACTCATGAGAAGTATTCACTGTCAATCCTTTCCTTTGAGAAGTCGACCGATCCAGGGTTTGTTCAAATGGTGTGCTTGGAGTCGGTAGATATGACTTGTGTTGGTTGAGGTCCTTATCTCCAACATTTAAATCTAAATCATTAGCATTTGAACCAACTTGCTTGACCGGAGTGCTGAACGTCGCCTCTGACTTCAATGGAGGAGTCCTAAACATTCCTTATAACGATATTGAAGCAAGTTTAGAACCTTCCTTCAAACTAAACTAATGTATAACAACTATTGATTAACCTTGGCAACAGTAGATAACAATCATATAATGGGTATCTCAAATAAACAGCAAATAGAATAAATATAGTGACAGCAGGGGGGTACTCTTCAGTGAATGTTAGCTTCAATAAAATATGATCACTTTTTCTTTCAGGACTTTAAACCTTGTAGAACCAAAGCTCCTTGATTGATTGTTTTGCTATCTTTGTGGTTTTCAAGCATCATTAAATTTCTGATAATTTGAATGCCCGAGCTACCAGGCGGGTAACTGCAGAGTCGTTCCCTAACCATTTCTCGGCGCATGGATACGAGAAACCTTGAATTAGTACTTATAAACTAACAATAGATCCATTAAAGAATATCGGAGTAGAGATCTGGGTGATTAATTAGTAGGGCCTTGGATCTAATTATCTTCATTCTTCTAATAACTATCTCGAAGATAACACAAATCAATTACAGATCCAACGGGAAAAAGATTGATGTAGATCGTGCGGATCTCTGGATACTGAGAACACCATTTACGTTGTCTAACTTGTAGTGATGTTATAGAGATCCTTAGTAGCATAGAATATGTAGAGCTATTTTTTAGATTGTCAAAGAGTTTGGTGTCATTTGGTGTTAATTTGGTGTTCTTCAACTCCCATCACACGACTGTATTATGTCGACCAAGATCACCGGTGCGCCATCACAATCGAACATTATCAAACAACATTCCTACTGACTCATCACAAACTACAGCAACTCATATCAGAAGATGTTATGAACTGATTTTAGTTTTGCTGATATTTAAAGAGAAAGGCTCGTTGTTATTTTGAGCGTAAAAATCTTGGCCCTAACTTCTATGCCAGGTTTTGTAAAGAAGCTGTGTCTTCAACCTCCTACTTTTTGTATGAATTCCCTATTCGAAACCCTAAATAAGCACCAGATCTTGAGCTCTGCAAAGTGCAATGGCTATACTGATTGATTAATAGACTATAATTCGTACAATAGTTTAAAGACATTTAAAGTTAAACTTGCAGAATATAACCATGACTTTATGTGTCAAAAAAACAAGCATCGGTAAGGGCAGATATTTCTGGATGTGTTGATTTATGTGACAATTTTACAACCACAAAACATTGTTTTCTCAACTTTGAAAGAATAAAACGTTATGAATAGTTTTCCAGCCTTCTAGTCATTAAGTTGATCTTAACTTCGTTAATAAATATACATAATCAGTGCGTTATGAAAGGATCACGTCGTCGTCGACATGGCATGAGAAATTAATGAGAGGAACTCTAGTTCTGTAATAACTTTGAGCAATCAGAAAATTAGTTCATGAACATACAGAGGATATTTCATGATCTGAAACTCATCATGGGGTCTCCTATAAGTTATTTAGTAGCAATTTTTGGAGTTCAAAAAATTAAGAAATATTCAAATAATTAAATATTGATTTTCCAAAATAATTTATGATATTCATGAACTTTGAGGAAAAAACACATAAAATTGAAAAATTGCTCAAAATCACACGAACATTTTTAAATCCAATAAAGCTAAATAAAACAATTAAAATGATACAATATCTATGTACACAGTGTAAAAACTGATGAATTTATTGCGAAAACATTAAAGTAGTGGCCAAACCGGGGGTATTTGGTCTAAAGGTCACCAAAATTTTTTTTTTAAAAATCGGAGGGTTGGCCGAGTGGTCTAAGGCGGTAGACTTAAGATCTACTGGACGTTTGTCCGCGCGAGTTCGAACCTCGCATCCTTCATTATTATTTTTTTTGGCCATATATCCTGCAATTTGGGGCAAAAGAGGGAGAAAAGGGATGGTCTAATTACCATTCCAGTTATTAAAGGTATAATTTTAAAAGTAAAAAAGTAAAAAAGTTAGATAGTATGAGATTCGCTTTGATTTATCGGAGCATTTATTATAGTTAAGTAACATTTTTTTTAATACAGGAACATTACCGTTTAAAAAAAAAAAAAAAAAAAATGCCAAAATCGTTATTTTTAGTTAATAATCTAGCAATTTATTTTTGATCTTGTCAGATATTGATACTTGATTATGATATCATAGCATGGGCCAGCTGAATGATTATCCGAATGAATAAGTGAGAATGTGTTTTCATCTCATATGCAAGAAAGTGCACTCAATCAAATCATACAGGTCTCGTACAGAAACAGATGAAACTTACATCAACGATCAAATGAAGTGATTCAACATATTTAAATTGAGAAAAATTACCTGTGGGAATTAGAACAATATATAGAAGATAACGAAAAATACATATAGATCTAAGAATCTAAATACTCTCTTACTAAAAAGTAAGCCTGTTATTAAACGGGAAGGGGATCACGGTACTTAGAGAATCAACTAGCGTCGACTAGGAATTCTAGGCCTAAGTATTACCCACTATCCTAATAGATCTACGTATATAATCATTCTTGTAATCATTTCTATTTTTTTGTTATTCACATTCCATTGTTGTTTGACCGATTTTTTCCTTCGTAAAACATACCCGAACCCGACAGGAAATCCTCAAGATCCCAATTGAAGTTTGTATCTAATTGTGTATTGAAAAGACTATCATCTTTGAAAACGTCTTTGAATAATTCATCTATGGGATCGTTGAGTCCAGTAACATCAGAGCTGATGTAAGCTCCAGTAGGTATAGAGTAGTCCGGTATTGAAGCTGGTGTAGCTTTTGAATCTGGCATAGAACTTGTAATTGAACCAGGTGTGAAAACAGAACCTGAGGACGTTGATGTTGCCCCAGTAAGTGACCCTGTAGAGTCTTCGTCCATATTGGTTGGTGGAGGTGGACATTCTGCATACAACACTGTTGTTTGGATTTGATCCAACTTTGATGTCTTTTTCTCATCTTTAAGCTTTCTATCAATGAATTTCTCAAAATATTTAAACAAAGCAAGCACCACAAATAGACAAAAGTTGAAATTGAAAACAGATTCAAAAGATTCATTTTTAATCTTCAGCATGTATTTACATGCTAATGTCATTAATCCATGAAGGAAAGCTGGTGATTTGAATGACTTGCTAATGTAATGATTTGTATCACGGGGATTTAACAATTCAAATTCAGTGACATCCATACTGAAGTACAAATGTTGAGGTTTTGTTAAGTTCAAATCATCTTCAAACAATCTCACCACCTCAAAAGTACAAATAGCACAGAATATTTTAATAAAAATGATTTTTGATATACCAACAATAGAGTGTGATATCTCCACAATATGAAACAATTCCCTTGGCTTCTCTAGATTATCAACACAGAGCTTATTAAGTCTTAAAATAGCTTCAATTAAATGAGTTGCACTTAATGAACCAAATTTCATTGTACCAATGTAGTAAACATCTCTATTTGGATCATCAGTAGAGACACCATGATACAACACATCGTATAAAACATGAAGAACATATATGGCAAAAACTTTGTGTTCAATATCTAGCATTTTGTCATAATCAGTGATGAGCGTTGATGCGTCATTGACTTGTTTCACAGCATAGGACAACTTCAGTAACTCACAGTCATTGTAAGTCTCTAACCTTTCAATTATCGAAACGATTTCATGTTGTTCACAACCTTTAGATCTAGTTAAGATCTTGATAGAATCTCTTAAAGATCCAAGTAAAACACCGAAAAAGCCTTCTTTGGATAAATGTGACTGATCAATATATTGATCATCTATCGATAATGGAATCCCTAAGTGGAATGACATTACTGCATCTTGGAACATTAATTCCTTCCAAATATTTTTTAAACAATCCCTTGTAAATAAGGAATATCTAGAATATAATCTATCAATATTTCTGTTCAACCCCATTAAAATAGCCATACTGAGCGCAGATTTGAAAATTAAAGCACCTTCACTTGAATCCCCACCATCTCCTTCTAGAGGATTTATCATTCTAGTTTGTCTCATAATAATAAGTGTCTGTAAGCTTGGTACTGTGCCCTTGACCATGTATTTAGAATATTCAAGTAACTTTTCAGCATAACGTAGTAAATGATCTGTTTTATCGTATTGGTCTTCAATTTGATGGTATGAATTCTTAGCCACAATCACATATTTTATACAAACCAACACCAATGCAATTTTTGCATAATCTATGGATTTATTACGGATCAAGAATCTAAAAGATTGACCTTCTCTGTTGAAAATTGCATGGAAATCAGCAAATAACTTTTCCGTTTCAATGATTGGCACTTTTCGATTCCAATATCCTTCAACATATAAGGTTAAATAGTTTTTGATAGTATCATAGTCAGGTAGATAATTCTGTAAGTTTTTCAATAAATCATCAGGAGTACCAACATTTACGTCCCTGTATTCTTCAAAGGGTAGTTCGTTTAAATTTTTCTCTTGCTTCCACTCTTTTTTAACATTTGAAACATAATTCTTTGCAGATTTGATAAGTTCGCTATATGCATCTTCCTTATCGAGCAACGTTCTCCAACATGTTGGACCAAAATAAACAGTCTTGTTTGATTTCATATCAACATTTTCATATAAATTTACTTTTGAAGCTGAGGAGCTAGGCAGAGGATCTCCTGACACGATTTCTTTCCATTTTCTTAATTCTTCTAATTCTTCTTTTAATTTTGAATTTTCATCTTTAAGTAACACTATAGTCTCAGCTGGATTTGTTGATTCAGAAGTTGTTGGTATAAATGGGGAGTCCTCATAAATACATAAATGGGGTGGGATCTTTTTGCGAATACAAGAGGAACATGGTTTACCTTGATCACATTTAACCTTTCTCTGTTTACAAGATGTGCATGTTAGTGAAATTCTTTTTCTTCTTTTCTTTGATGGAGCAGAGTCCCTGTTGTTGAAATTTTTGGAAGTTAGAATATCCATTCTGGCGTATTATTGATCTTAAAGGCTATGGATAGGCAATCCTTGTTGAGACTAGTATGACACGTTTGACTGCGACGATGTGAACTTCTTTATCTAGCTCAGGGTCTTTAGATAATTATATAAGACACAGGACGAGGCGTAGCTCTTAAAATGTTGTCTATCCAACAAAACTCAATAGTATCGTGGATCCCAAACAGTTTGCAATGGTTCAAGTGTAGAGCTGATATTTTCTTACCGGATTCGCTTTTAGTCGGTGGTGTTTCCGCTTTGGGACCGTCGTGGGCCACGCCGTTGAGGAAACAATAAAGCTCAATATTTGATATTTAGATGAGCTTTATGTTATGATTAGTGATTGGTATGATGGTCTGGGTGGTGTTTATGTGGGTGGTTTCTATATACTCGCTTGTTTTGTTAGTGGGATTGTGTATAGCTTAGTTCTGGCCATCAAAAAGCGTACAGAGGGAATAGTCATATAGTCCATTGTATTATCAAATCTAAACTAGAAACTGATCAAGATTCATTGATCTTGAGCTATAATAGAACCTCAGTATTCCAATGCTTGAAAGAAAGAGAATCCATTGATTCTTTATATCACACCAGAGAGCTATTAAACAATAGAAACTGATATCTAGAAAATAAATAATACTCAGTCACGCAAAGCTTAATACCCTAACCACACTAGCTCAGGGACCCTTGTCGAATCATACTTTCTCGAAAATTTAAAGTCCACCATTCTATTCTAGATCAATCACTCCAAAGCTCAAGCCAATCAACGCAGGGGAAGGAGGTTCAGGACTCACTTTGTTGGAGGCTTACTAGTGCTGTTCGACAATTACGTAATTTTCTAGATTTTAGCTGTAAAAAATATCAAGAACCAAAACAATCGAATAGTCAACAAGTGTCGATTTGCACTCAGAGCTCTATTAGATCACCACATTCTCAACGAACGGGAATCCGAATCAATCATCAAGAGAAGTGTTCGAATTGGATCTTTGGACTTTGTTACAACCTCTTGTTCTAATTCAAGTTGACAAATTGGGTGTTGTACTCTGTTGATTCGACATCAAAGATATAAGTTAATGGATCAATAAACCACTCCAAATGGCTAAAAAGAAGAACAACAAATCAAAAGCAGCCGTGTCCAAGGCAGCTGCAGAACAAAAAGAGCAAAAAGAGGAGCCTTCTGCCTCAATTGAAACTACAGCTGATGCTAACAATGTGATACCTGAAAACCAGGTGGAAGAAATTCAGGAACCTGTGAAGGAAGATCCTACAGATGAGGCTGTAAGCGCTATCGAAGCTGTCAAGATTGACGATAAAGCTAATGATAGAGAAGAAACAGTACAAGATCAAAAAGGCGGGCAATCAGTTGATAATGAAGAGAGCTCTTCACAGCTCCCAAGTGGTTCGTCAGAAGATGCTACTATTGAATCTATAGAGAGACCGGGGAGTAATTCAGAGACTACAAACACTAGAGAAGAATCTGCAAAGGAACCAGAAGTTCAGCCGACAGACAAGAAAGAAAGTGACGGAGACTCTGGTACTGGATCTACGAAGGAAGACGTACAGTCTGTTGAATCCACCCCGGAACCAAAGATACCGGCTGTGAAGAAAAGATTAACTCTTCAGGAAAGATTAGCTTTAGCTGCAAAGAGTAAAAAATCAAAAAGAACAGCTTCGGGTGCTAATGGACTAGATGAAAAGAAAGCGAAAGCAATATCACCAGAGCCATCAACCAGAGAAACAAGCGTTGAACCAATAGAGGTTTCGAAAACCACACCACCAGCGTCAGAAGTCAACTCCACAATATCCACTAGAGAATCTTCATTAGATATCAAAAGACCAGAGCCTAACACTTTATTTCCAAGTGACTTCAAGGAGTTACCATTAGAGGAACTACATAAATTGATTATAGCTGCAGAGAATAAATTTACAGGACTAGAGTCTAAAAATGAAAGTCTGAATATCGAGAAACAGTCACTTCATGAAAAAATTAGAAATCTTTCAACTACATCTGCTGCTATACCCGCATCGTCATCTGTTTCTGCCCAGGTATTAAAAGAGAAAGATGATAAAATAGCCCAACTATTAAAAGAGGGTGAAAACTTATCAATGAGAGAACTGAAGTATACCAATACCATTAAAAAATTAAAGGCAAGCGAATCTGATTATGATAGGGAAATTCAGCGATTGACTAAAAAAGTAGATTCGTTAGAGTCAGAAAAGAAATCATCCAAGGATGAGACAAAGAGATTGAAAGAGAGTGAGCAACAGTTAACTGTCAAGTCAAAAACTTTACAAATACAACTTGATAATGAAAGAGAAGCTCTACAAGAAGAAATTAATAGAAATAAAGAACTGTCCAAAAAGATCGAGGAACTAAGTCAGGTTTTAATACAAGAAAAGAATCAATCTTTCAATACAATTAATGAACTTAAGAGATCACTAGAGAAGGAGAGGCAAAAAGCAAAGAGTTCCAAAGAGGACAGTCTGGCTGAGATTAATAGATTAGAAGGAAAAATTGAACAATTACGTTATCAAAGCGAGAATGCTCAAGCTCACACCACTACAGATGATGAAAGTTATTTGAAATTAATAAGACAACATGACACACTTCAGAGTCAATATACTTCTGCAACTGAGAATTGGCAAAGTATTGAAGCTTCTTTAATGAGCAAGATTAGTAATTTAAAAATTGAAGTTTCAAATTTCAAGGATAAACTAGAATCAAGTGAAAAGAAGAATAAAATCTTGAGTAACGATTTGAGATCAAGAGTGGAGGAGATTGAAAAATTGAAAAAAGAATTAAAGACACTCACTTTGGAAAATTCAAGATCACAAACCAAACTTACAACTTTATCAAAAGATTATGAAGAACTTCAAGGTGATTTAGAACGTAAAGAAATGTCATTCAACAAGGAAAAAGCTGCTCTAGAGTACGAGGTTGTGAATTTGAAGAAACAATTTAAAGAAACTGTCCAACCTCAACATCTGAGTATTCCTACATCTCACAGTACTGGAGAATTCAGTCCACAAATACCACAAAGCACATCCACTCCTTCATTCAAGCGTGGCGGTAGTTGGGAAATTAGTCTGGGTGAATCATCCACAACACCAAGACAAAGTCGTAAATCTAGTGCGTTATATTTCCCAACTTATAACCAAAGAAACGGCTCATTTGATGAAAATATTGAAAACTCAAGTGATTTTGATGATAATGATACTGTTAATTCACCTGTTTCACAATATAATAACGGTCCAAGATATGATAACACATCGTTAATTAATGGTGGTCATTCAGTACAAATGTTGGGAAAGATGAGTAGTCAAGTTCGTCGTTTGGAGACAGAATTGTCTACATTAAAAGAAGAGATGGAGAAGTTGACAGAAGATAAAAAAGCTGCAAATGAAGAAATTGTTAGATTGATGAAAGATAATGAAAATGTACAATTTTATAAATCAAAAATTGAAGAATTGGAAGTTCAAGTTGATAATTATACTAAACGTCATGAAAAGACATTAGAGATTCTTGGTGAAAAATCAGAACAAGTTGAAGAACTCAAAGCTGATGTTCAAGATTTAAAAGATTTATGTCGCCAACAAGTTCAACAATTAGTCGACCTACAGACAAGATGAAATGCATGATGATAAAATGTTTCTATTATTATATGTAGAGAAAAAAAAACAGAAGTCTATTAAATTCGTAAATATCCAATCATCACAAATACGTACTATATTACAAAATCTAGTTATAACCTTGTTCAATAGCTTTAGCTGTATGATCATCAATGTCTTCAGCATCCCATGGGTAACATAACCATTTATCTGGAACAGTGATAGCAGCGTAGTAACGGTCTTGAATGATATCAGCTGGTAATTCAGCTTTTTTTGGTTTATCTTTATTATGTAGGACAAAGATGGCAAAGTTGGTCTTTTCATTTAATCTTCCTAATTTTTCAGCTTGTTCATGAACATCTTTTTCCAATTCTGAAACAGCATAGTGTAAAGTAGTTCTAGTATCATCAACTTCATCAACAATTAAAACATTTTTACCAATTAAAGAATCGAAATGTTGACTCAAGGCACCAAAATCTAACCATTGAGTACGAACAACTTCTTTACCAATTTGATCATCTTCAGTACTAGTACCCATATTTTCATACAAACTTAAACCAATGACTTGAATTGGAATGTTTTTATGACCTTTTTCTTTTAAGAAAGTTCTCAAGATACGAGATGGGATGTTACCACCACCACCTATACTAATGATGATGTCAGGCTTGAATAATTTGATTTCTTCAGCTGAAGCTTTACAAAGCTTGTGAATATGGTTATATGAGAAATAAAGTTTTTCTGGTTCAGACATTGTATCGATTTATCAATGCTTATGAAACGGGTATGGCGTTACCAATCCAAATAAATTAATATAGATGATTGAAAAGTTTTTGGCTCTAAATTTTTTTTTTATACATTTTCTTTTTCAAATGTGCCAAAAAAGACAAAGACGATGAGCTTTCCAAATTCGGTCAAAGCCGCGCAAGGCATTTCGCAAATAACGAAAAAATGGCGGAAAACTTGACACAATTGTGAATAATATGAACATTTTGGAATGGTTTATTCAGTTTAAGAGGAGCTACAGGGTGATTATTTGATCTATCAGTGCTTCATTGGTGATTTATACATCTATTCGTCATCCTGGTCAAGCACTTCACCGTTTTCGGTGGCTTCATCTTCAGATGGTTCCTCTTCACTCTCAGAATTACCAACAGACCCTATAACGTCATCTTCTTCATCGTTTTCACCATTGACGTAGACAATACTTTCTTCAGCCTTTTCCACTGGATCTTTTGATGGTGCTTCTAAAACTTCAGAATTAGCTATTTGATTTCTTAACTGTAATTGTGATTGCAACATTTCCAGTCTACCCTGTAGACTCAATAAATTTGGTAGTTGTTTCAAACTCTTTGAGTATGTAGATTTCAAGCTCTTGAGGTTGATAGATGAGTTAATGACTGAACTTTGTGAAAGAAGTAGCCATTTAATCCATTCATTAAACACATATGATTCACTAGGATTAATTTCAACTCTTTCCTTCAATATTTTAAACAATTCAACTGCAGTTTCAGACTCTAATTGTGAAGCAGTGTATTTAATCTTATTCAAATCTGGATTAGAAATCAATATTGTCAATAATTTCACAGGTTCTTTTAGCTCTTTCTCTATAACGGATGCAAAATCAGAGTCTCGTACTTCAAGTTCTGAATCAGCTGTCAATTCAGCAGGACTTTCTTGTGGAACTCTTTTTTCTTGTTTCTTAGCCTTTGCTCTATGCTTTATATCAATTTCAATATCAGTTGAATCTCCAGAAATTTTGATCAATTGAAATTTTGGTTCAAGATCAAACCATGATATAGCAAGTTTGTTTCGACTAACAGTGAAACTAGAGAAACCAATCTCTTTATTATTAGTATTTATTGAAAATGCAGATGAGTCTCCTTTACTATCAGTGATATTTTTGAAAATCTCAATTGAACCATTCTCTAGTAATGCAGCGATTGTATTATCATCAATAGCAGTTAAAGACTCAATATTCTTAGATGCAGATAATGTGCTATGTGATTTTCTATTCGTGAGTGAATATGTGTAAATGTTAGAATCTCCTTCTCTAGATATGGAAACATGATTATCTGTATATGCAATGGAATTTGTTTGTAATTTTTTACCCTTTGGTACTGGATATTCATTTATCAATTCATCTTTAGTGATATTATAAACCACTAATTTATTACCACCCACCAACAGAAATTCTTCATCATCTATTATTGTATGTTTTATGCTTGAAACGTTATTTAATCCTATCGGTAGAGTAATTTGCTTTTTTGATTTTGATTCGTTTAATTCAAATTCATGAACTTCATTAGAAGCAGCAACCCAAAAAGTCTTCGAAGAAGATGCTAATGCTGAAATCTCAAGATCAGTTTTAAATTCATTGATAATTTCTTTCTTGAAAGGTGAATATACAAGAATTGTACCTGATTTAAATGATGCTGCTAAATAACTCAAAGAATTTGAAGATTCTTGAGTAGATCCATTCACTGAATGTCTTCTTTTTAATCTCTTCCCCTTGGATTGGTCTTCATTTTGAATCCACTCGAAAGATACAAGCTCATCTTGAGAATCAAGCTCAAATGACGAACTTAATGAAGTTGGTGCTGTAATTTTGGAATTTTCATGCTGTAGTGGATATATATGTATTTCATTCTTTCCCAACTTGGAAGTTTTTGTAGCGTAGAATGACGCATCCGCATTAAATTTACCAAGCGAAAGATCCACCATCTTTATTCCACTATGATATAAACTTGGAGTTGTATAAAATCGTCAATCTTATAAATTGTTATGTTCTTTATTCAAGTCTTCGCTACTAACAAAATCAAAAAAAAAATTTTAGACATTAAAATTTTTACTGCGGGAAGTATTGACACGGGAGATGATGGCAGACCACCAAATACAGTATTAATTAAAATCAAATTTAAAAGTACTTTTATTTGACCATATTGATAGGTCCTATTTGGGTTGAGTGGTGTGTTCTATACAAGGTTGTTTATATATGTTTCTATTATATTTGGAGAACATCGTTTAAGGTTGATTGTTGTTCAGCATTCAACTTTTGGAATATGATTTGGTATTTTTGTGGATCATTTGATTGAACAGCGAGAACTCCTTCTTTAAAAGTTGCAAAGACATTTAGACCATCCAAGATTGTACTTGCCAATGGATCTTCAACAACATCTTCTTCATCGTCATCATAAAATCCTGAACTTTTCAACTTGGCAGCTTCAGCATTCAAAAATTCTAGATAATCATCTTGAGCAGCTGCATCAGCTTCTTCATCAACGTCTTCGTTTTCCCATTCTCCTTCATCTTCATCATCATCAACTCCACCAAATTCACGTCCTTCGTCAATGGAAGCATCGTATTCTTTTCTGCGTTTTTCTAATTCTTGGATAGCTCTTGGAAGTTTTTCCATTAAAATTGTCAAATTTAAACCAGCTTCTGGGATTATTTCACCAAGACGTAAAGAGGACAATTCATTTGATGAAATATTGATGACACTCAATAATCCAAGAGTTGAAAGTTTCAAGTCATAAACTCTTTTCAATTCTGGGATATATTGGAACCAAAGTTTGAAGAAGGCAAGTAAGAAATTCTTACTTTCTAATAATCTTAAAGTTTCAACTGGATGATAAACTAATGAACCAACAATAGTATCAATCATATTGATAGCATATACGTTGATCATTTCTTCGGAATTTATCAAATTGTCAATTACTAGTTGTAAAACTTCACCAAGATATAAACTTGATGAACTTTCTAATGCTAAAATAAGCTTTTGTGCAATTTCACCTGCGAATGCATAATCAGTAATTGAACTATCATCGTTAGTCATAATAAATTTGAAAAGATCAAATAATGCTTGTGAATATTGTTGATTTGCTTGAATTTCTTGAGCACCATAAACTAAATAGTTATTAATTGTTGGCATCCAATCTTCCAAATATAATAATGCAATACCATTTTTGATACTTGGAATTAAAATTTCAAATAATTTCCAACAAACTGGAGAAATTTTTCTAACCAAGAATGTAGAATTTTCAATCAATTCACTAATTTCTTTGAAAAAATCTTCAATATTATTTCTCAAGACAAATTCCACAGCTGGGGCAAAAGTTTCTTCTAATTTGTAAACAACATCAACAGAACTTTCAAAAGAAAGAAGAACAGTAATCATGGTATTTAATAAACCCAATGCAGCCATTTGTTTATCAGTTAAATCATCATAACCACCATCAAAATTATCAACATCAGCACTGGCAGCATCATCTAATTCTTTAGCTAATCTCATGAATTGTTCAACCAAGTTTCCAATTAATTCAACACCAAATGGTTGTAATTGTTCACTGAAAACTTCCACCAGTTCTTGCATAACTCCAGAAATGGCATCTGAATCAATTGTATTGGAAAGAGTTAATAATTTTTGCATAGTTGGAAGAATAACTGAACCTAAAGCTTCTTGGAATTGAGGAACTCTAATAAAGCTTTGTAAAGCTAATGAAGCTTCTAATTGAACAGGTAAATGTTCATTTTCAAAACAGGAAAGGATACCACGGAATAATGTCCCCAAATTAGCTTGATCTTGAAATTGAATTTCAGAGAATTTAGCAGTAACTTCACAAGTTCTAGCTTTAATAAAATCAAATTTATTTGTGAAATGAGGAAGAACAAGATTAGCCAAGAATGTTTCCATTTGTGAATAATATGGAGAACTTTCTTTAACAAAATTATCAGAAATTGAACCTATTAAACGCATAGCACCTTCTAATTTCTTTGCAGATTCTAAATCAGTACTTGCAGGACCTTTAAGTTCAGTTAATGAATTGTATGCAAATTGAAGAATTGGTTCCAATGTAGTTTTCTTCTTCTTTGTTGTAAGTGTGATTAAAAGGGCAATTGCAGCAAGATCTGGTGAAGTTGATTCATCATAGATATCCAAGTTTGTGTGAATGTATTCTTGTGGATCATTTTCAAATCTATCAAGAGTATCATCACTTGGACATAATAATGGGAAAATGAAATGAGAAACCAATAATTCAAAATGAGGTTTAATAAATGGCCATGTTTTTTTCTGAGTCACTGCATTTTCCAAGAAATTAATCAAATAATATAAAGATTCATCACTAATCCATAATTGTTTATTACACCATTGATCAATTTGACTTAAATATAAGTTTAATAATTGAGGAACAAAGTTTTCACTGAAGACGTTGTTAAATTGTGTATATGCAAATTTTTTGGACAATGAATGAGATGCATATCTTGTAAATAAACGGTATAGATTAGCATAAGCCCATTTTTTACATTTAACCCATGGATCCAACGTTCTTTCATAATCATCCATGTTTGCCACATATTTAGGCAAATCTTTGTTGATGACACTAACATGGAATCCAGCCCAACTTGTAATTGCTTCTTGGGTTTGTAAAGGTAAAGGTAAATCATGATATGTGACAAATTTGTAAGTCTTTAAAATCAATTTTGTCATTTCACCAGCATCTGGAGATTCTTCTTTTAATAAAGTGTCTGCAACAGTTAAAAGAGTTGGGAAATGTGTAACTATTAGTTGATCTAATTCTTTTCTTTCTTCATTCATAATCCATCTATAAGTACGACAAATCTCTGCAAAACATAATAATCCGGTATAAGCAGAATCTAAATTTTGAGCATAGAGTAATTGAACTGCAGTATCAACCAAGTTTGGCCATTTCTTTGGATAATCACCAGCGATGATTGTACTCAACACTGGAACCAACTGGTTTCTTAAAGCATGGTCAACACTAACTAAAGTTGGTAATAAACGATCTCTAATGATTGGTCTTTCATCATCATCAATCTTTTCATCTGAATTATCATCACTTCTGTTCCAATGGCGAGAGATTCTGTTCTTGAAGAAAACAGCAGCAGCTTTCTTCACACCAATATTAACATCTGCAGTGGAGAGAATATCCAAACAAGCGCCTAAGAAACCGATTGATTTCTCAGCTCTGCGTAGTGTCTCTTCAGCTTGTTGTCTGACTGCCTGATTTGAGTCGAGCGACTGGGAAAAAGTCTGATACAGAGCATTCACGTCCATTCTGTGGGTCTCAAGTTATCTGTTGAGGAACCGCTAGATTGTCTATTCTAGTGGTTTGAGAGTTGTTCCACTATGAGTTTTGTTAAATCACAGCATTCAGTCAAATTTGTAAATTTTTTTTGACGGAATTTTTTTTTTTCTGAAGGTTTAGCCAAATTTGATTTCTTAACTATGAGAAACTGTTTTTCTAGAAAAGATTGGGATAATGAGCCTGGATATGTCATTTGGAGTGTTTGTGGGTATTAGTGGCTCTATGTTTAGCTATTAGTCTTTAGTTTATGACTTTGTGGCTATTCAGGGTGTGTTTGGGGCCTGTTTGGGACCCTTTCCAGTGAGATTGGAAGATCTTAGCGTTGTTAATTAAGCTTAATCTCATTGTTGAAAGGTACTAATTAAGCAGCTATTGTTGATCACTTTGGGATTAGTAATGGGTATCAATCTATTATAGAAAATGTTCATAATATATCGTACTTACTCTATTTATCCGTTATTTAAAGGGTACCTCCACTTATGACACAATCAAGATTCAATCTCATTAACGGACTATACGACCCGAGAACCAACCATCGTTATCAATCAAATCCTCTCTCAGATCTGAACCACCACCCTCAAATTGGATATTATCCACACCTCTTTGTTGATCAAACCCCCAGGAGGGTCCCCTTTAGCGTATACAGTTAGCTCTAAGGATAAGGAGCTCGTTATCCTAATCGGGCAAGAACCGATAATCATTTTCGATCAATTCTTATGTATATATAAATACCCACGGAAGCCCTCTTGGGATCAAATATAGTGGTCTCAATGGAAACTGTATAATCAATCGCTACAATGACTTGGGAAGATATCGCTGTAAAGAAGAGAAGGTTCGTTTTGGATCAAATTCCAAAAGAATGGATAATAGAAACTCCGTCTGTGGAACAAGAACCAAATGCAATCACTTATCTAGACAAAACTTTACCAATTGAAGAAACCAAGATCGTCAACTACTCTCTAGTTGAACTAGTTGAGAAACTCTCAAAGGGGCAATTATCCTCTTTGGAAGTTACAAAAGCTTATGCTCATCGTGCTGCTTTGGCTCATCAGGTTATCAATTGTTGTTCAGAAATCTTTTTCGATAGAGCTTTCGAAAGAGCAAAAGAACTAGATAAATACTATGCTAAAACTGGGAAAACTGTTGGTCCATTGCATGGTGTTCCTATCAGTTTGAAAGATCAAGTTAACCTTGAAGGGCTGGACTCTTCAATTGGTTATGTTGGTAGAGCTTTCCATCCAAAGACAAAAGAAGATGAATCAGTAATTGCAACTATACTTTGGAATGCAGGTGCCGTGTTCTATATAAAAACTACTGTTCCAATGGCAATGATGGCTGGTGATACTTTTTCAAATCTATATGGTCAAACTGTTAATGCAAATAACAGATTAATGTCTGCTGGTGGATCCAGTGGTGGTGAAAGTTCACTTATCGCTGCAAAAGGTGGTTTAATTGGTTTAAGTACTGATATTGGTGGTAGTATCCGTATTCCTGCAGCTTTTAATGGTATTTTCTCTATAAGACCTACAAGTTATAGATTACCTTATGCTAAAATTGAAAATTCAATGGCTTATCAACCAATTGTTCCTTCTGTTATTGGACCTTCTGCTAGATATTTGGATGATATTAAATATTTTGTCAAGGTGATTATTGATTCAAAACCATGGTTATATGATCCAAAAGCTCCACCAATCCCATGGAGACCTTATGAAGTTCCTGAAAAACTTTGTTTTGGTATTTTGAAAGATAATGGTGCTGCTCATCCTCATCCACCTATTGCTAGAGCTGTTGAAATTGTTAAGCAAAAATTGATTGAGGCTGGTCATGAAGTTATTGAATGGGAACATCCTGTTCCACAGACATTCATGATGGGTAATTTGATTGGAATCTTTGAAGCTGATGCTTCAAATGAAATTAAAAATGATTGTGCTGTTACTGGAGAACCTTTAATTCCTCAAATCCTCGCAGCTGGTGAATCTGCTAAAGAATTAACAGCTACTGAGCATTGGGAACAGGCAAGATTAAAATATGAAACTCAAATGAAATATGACACTTATTGGAGAGAATCTATCAAGAAAACTAACACTGGTAGACCAGTTGATGCCTACATTTCACCAGTTTGGGAATCTGCTTCCCATGCAAAAGGTCTTGGTCAACCAGATGCTAGTGGATACACCTTCACCCAAAATTATCTTGATTATCCAAGTGTTATTGTTCCAGTCACTTATGCTGATAAAACCATTGATAAGCCTTGGGAAGATTTCAAGCCATACAGTGAGAGTGATGCCAGAATGAACGCAACATACGACCCTGAGTTCTTTGACGGTATGCCTTGTGCAGTGCAAGTCATTACCCAGAGATATGAAGAAGAGAAGGGCTTGGAGTTGGCTGATATTGTCTACAAAGCGACTCATTGAGCTGCTTTTTTTTGTGTCAAATATACGACAATGGTAAAATTTAAGAACAAGAAGTTGATTGATAGCATTCCAATCTGTAGTGACTCTTAAACACACTAAACAAACCCATGAATTAACTCACAATAGTCCAAGTTTAAATCAAATTTGTAGTGTTCAAATAGCTCTCTTCAAGATTATTGCTTCCTGCACCGATTTTCCCAAAAAGCGTTGAAAGAAAACAAACCCATCATATAAACAACAATCTATATATTAAACGATATCCCCCCAGCCACAATGATCTTTCTTCCAATAATAGCGTTGGTGGGCTTAGGGCTCCTGTTCCCGTTCATTAGCGAAATAGTCAACGAGCAAATACCTCAATTGAGCGCACAATTCAGTAAGTGATAGGTCACACGCAAGCTTGTTTACAAACAATTCAAACTAACAATTCATCACAGCAAAGTATCTATCAGGTTCTCCAAAACCTGCAGTGGAGATTTATATAGAGGAAAATGGTGGACTAGAGAACATAACGGGCCAGTCCCAATCACCATTGTCAAAGCTTTCAGAATTGAAACCTCATGATGTTTTAGCTGATGCGAATACCTTCATTGCAGAAACTTGGAACTCTACAAGTGTGCAATTGATTCAACTATACAACAAACACGCTCCTCCATTCATCACAGAACAAGTTGATAAGGCATACATACTTCTACACTCTGAAAAAGTTTGGCCACATTATGTCAAGTATGAGAAACCTATTCATAATTTGCTAATAGGGATAGCAATTCTGATCTTGATTCATCTCTTCACTACAATTATCAAATTAATCACACCAAAACCAGTGGAAAAGACACAAGAAGTGCCTAAAATTACTTTGACAGAACAGGATTATGAAACTATTCCACTTTGTGTTGGCAAAGGAGATGCTGAAGAATTGTTATTATTTAATAGCTACTCTGAAATTTTAAAAACTTCTAATGATGAAGATCTAATGAAAAGACTTGGTATTGATACAAGTGATACAAATAGTATAACGAGGAGTGATCTTAGTGTACTGGACAATTTTTCACCAACTAGATACGGTTCACCAAATGATTATACAGCTTCTGATATATCTGCAATTTTCCAAACAACAAAACAAAATGGTGAACTTGGGAGTCCAATTGAAGTTGATTTGAAAGGTGAATATTCCTACTCAAGTTCACAAGGGGAAGATTCATTTGAAAGAGAAGAAAATCTTGTCGATAGTAAACTGGAAACCCTTAATAGCACCAGTATGGTTGTTAGTCATTCATCAGCAAATTCTATTGATCAATATTCAACCTCCCCTTCCAAAAAATTAATCTATAAGAAAACATCAGTATCAATTCTTTCTAATGGAGCATTTCCAAGAGCTCCTGTTGCTGACACAACAGTTGGTAACATAACACAGGAAACAGTTTATTCCGAACCTTTTGCAGGTGACGCTAATGCCTCTTTTGAAAACAGCTTATGATAAATTTTGATTACATCTTGTTACTGCTTTCAATTCCTTCCTTGCAAATTTGCAATAATATACTCTTACGATAAATTTTAATGTGCTTTTTTTTTTGCTATCCGTTTACACGTAGTATCAACACCATCAAGGCTGTATAGCTCATTATACTAATGATCCCTAATAATAAAACGATATTCCCACTAGTCCTATAATAAAGTGTCTTGCCAGTATCATGGAAATAATCACTCATTAAATGTGTTCTGTAAATAGATATCAGAAAGATTATTGATCCATAAATTGTAAACACTGTTCCAATAGGCAAGAAATCCTTCTCAAAAAGCTTTGTAACCAATAATGCTAGATAAATTAGTACTAATAACTAGGAGGTCTAATGAGAAACATCATACCAAATGCCAATGTAGCTATGGAAGCTCTCATATACGCACCATCATAAGTACGTTGTTGAGCTGGGGTACTCTGTTAGTTTTACTCATTTGTTCAAAACAACAAATTATACACACCTCTTATATCAAGCTGTTGGCCATTTCTCAAAGCTGTAAAGTTCGATGAGATTGTCTTTTGTAATCGAAACATGAGCTCCCAATTTATGTCTCGAAGAAAGATATTAACTGAGTACCCAATTTATCTTTTTTTCCCAGACAATACGGACTTTTGCGGCCTCTTACATTTTAATAGTAAATTCATTCATATCATTAACTGTGAGAAAGAGAATTCCCAACATCATAACAACTATATACACGTTTCCACCACTCAGGCAATGGCACCTAAACTCATCAACAACAGTTGAAAGAATATCTGTAATGTCCAGAATCCAACTCTTTTAATTCTTATTGTTCTCACCTCTTCATTTGCAACATAATTTGCAAAAGCATCATAAACTTCTATACTCATATCATCCATTAATAAAGAATCATAAACAGTCCAACTTCCATCAAAATCTTCAAGATTCTTCACAATTCGACAATTTACTGGAATATATGTCTTTCTTGAATTGATATATCCAACAATCGGTCTTATTAATGCATTGTTAACATATGATAAATCATTAGTGAAAATTGGAACTGCAGCCTTGACATTGTTTAATTTAATCTGTAGATCCATTATAAAATACTTGGAAACATCATGTGATTTTTCATCTTCTTTTTTTGGTTCTTGTTTTAAAATTCTTGCTCTTCTTGCCTCTTTGGCTAAACTATCAGCAATTGTGGACACTATTTCGGTCATATTTACTCCTTCCTCTTCTGGAACCATTATATCCCCAATCATATCAACTTCACCACTTGTAATCCAACCAAAGGGACCTTCAAGACCAGTATTTAAATGGTCAACATTCAACGCATCAACTCGACATCTTGTTACTCTTTTCCAAGGTGAATGTTTATCTGTTGTAGCCTCTTCAAAATCATTTATCCTTTGACGCTTGTGGATTGTGAATAAAGAATCATCATATGAACCAGAAATATTGTTGGCATTTAAAAAATCATAGAATAACCAATTTTTCCGAAGAATTGGCAAGTCACAATTATATATACTAACATTAAATGGTCTGAAACCATCTGGTTGTGCTAATGTGAACAAAACATCATTCATTTTAAAATTATTGATCTCAAAATCACCAGGTCTATGGACATTCTTGTAATTTCTTGGATCATCATCTTTTTCCCAATGAACATGTGTACGATCAACTATACCTCTCATACCATTAACCTCAACTTCACCTAAAATACCACGACCGTTTACAAACTTGCTAAACGACAATGACACATTCACTTGATCAATAGTCAGATCAAATTGGGTATAATTACCATCATCATATGCTTCATTGTCATTCTCATTTGATGACTCTTGTGTATCTCCACGAGCAGCAGCATTGGCAACAGCATCAGCTTGAGAACCTTTCTCAAACTTGCTTCTGTTATTGTTTTTTGGTCTTTTGGAAACAAAACATTTATTGAACGATATCTTCCCATCTCTCCAACCAGGAACAATTGCACTTTCAAAAATAACCGTCATCCCTGTGTTCTTGGTTATGAAATTACCTAGAGTCTTCGCAACTAATTCTTGAGCAAACACAGTATTCATCAAATAGATTATTAACGAAGCAAAAGTTGTGGTACCCAAAATGATCAAAAGCACATTACCAACAACAATCCATGAAAAGAAGGCACTAAAGTCATCAACATTAAAAGGTTTTAAACTTTTTTTCAAGATCCATCTTGATCTTATCCTCAGGCGTTCAGTAAATCCACTGGCTCTTGCCAATAATTCCTCTTTGGTCCTTGGAACCCAAACTTTATCATCAGTATTCTTTTTGAAATGGTCATTATTGCCCTTATTATTGGGCAGATTGGAATTGGTTGTATATGTTCTTTGATATTGGTACTTTAATGTCTGCTGGGTGTGGATCCTGCTTAATGAGATGCTCTTAAATGCTAAATGTCTCAATTGGGTGACTCCTCGACTAGGAACAAAGGGAATTCGCAGTCTAGAGAGCTGAAGGCCTCTTGATAAGAACATTCATATAATCTGCAACTAAAACACTTAAAATTGGTTGATAATAGACTTTCCACAACTTCTTTTTGGTTCAAGGTTAATCTAGTCCAGGTTTGTGCCTGGAAAAATTGCTTGTAAATTCTGCCAAAGTCAAACGGTTCAGTGATTCTCATATAAAAGAAGAAACATCAATTATATTACTCAATGAGCCTACAATAGAGGAATATCCTATTCATTATTATATTGATCTTTTTATTTTTCTTGTTACACAACTAAAAATACACGGGACATCATGTTCTTTATTACTATAATTATAATTAATTATATTATAATAATAACTAATACTATTAATAATAATATTTATAAACCTATTTATTATATAATAAATATATAAATAATATATATATATATAATATTAATTAAATTATATAGAGAATGCAAGCATGAGTAATG